>JAGFPH010000095.1:389169-412635 GCA_018207615.1 Philaenus spumarius
ACAGACACACACACAGACATCACTCCGAAAACCACTTTTTTAGGTTCAGGGGGACCCAAAACGGATATTTCCACCAAAAACTCAAACTCGAAAATTTTGACGAATACAATACTTTCTCCATATACTATGGTATAGGGGGAGAAAGTAAAAATTGACAAAAATTGTATTTGTTGATTTAAAAAAGTTATTTGATTGTCTAAACAATGTTTTGTAGTGTTAAGAGCATTTTCATTGGTTCAAAACGATTCCAAACAAAAATATCTTGAGCTCAGATAGGGTGTTTTTCTGTATGCCCTTCTAACTTTTTAAACAGTTAGTGTACCAAAAAAAACACCTAGGATAAAAAAGTCTTAAAATAACTTGTAAAATCCAAAATCAACATAAAGTACAGGGTGTTCCATAAAAACTTCAAAAGTTGACCGCCATATTGGAAAATGGCGGTAATTTACAAATATTTTAATTACATATCTTTTAATATGTAAGGAGTTTTTGTAACATATTTTTTTAAACAAAGAAAGGTACCCCTTTTAAAGTTTAGACACCCTGTATAATTTGTATTTTTTACTATTGAACAATTTTTATTAAAACATGAACATTCATATTTACAAAAACAAGTGAGGTTATGCCAAGAATAAACAGATACGAAAGTTCATCGATGACTTTTTGTTTCAGCAGTTGCTTTATTAACATATGATTTAGCTGGCGGAAAGTGCCTGTATAAAAAGAATTGAGTACACTTTCCAGCTCGCCTATAGACTGACGACAAAGTAAACTCAATGCTTTTTAAATGGACACTTTTCTGCTCGCCAGATGATAAGTGGTACTTCCCTGTTAATGAGGCAGAAAAGACCTCTTAAAGTAAGACCTGGAGGAAAATATTTAAACACCTTGTTTATCACTACCGTAATAGTTAGTTATTTGAATGTAAATATGCAGTTTTTTAGACACCCTGTATAATCATTCATAATTTTAAATCTATTGGGAAAAGTTGAATAATTACAACCAACTAATTTGATTATATTATTAAATCTAGAATATAGTATAATTGTGTGCAAAATATGATTAAAGATTTTCTTAAATTAAAGAAGAATTATTACTTCAAAGTTTCCATTACACAAACCGCTAAAAAAGTGCAAATAGTATTACAGGTTATATAAGTTTATTAGATCTGACAAAATCATTTTAAATGTGTGTTTTCACAAGAAAAACATTTCTATTTCACAATCTTGTACGAGTTTTTTGCTATTTAAATAAATTTGGTTTCATTTGAAAGCACAGCTGAGTATATTCCAAATGAGATAATTTTCTCCAAAACCATAAATTATGCCAACAGACATTTCTTATCTATTATGTAAGTTAGTCAGTTTTCCAAAAGTCTGTTCTTTGAGGATTATTTTTAATGTACGGTACTCAAGAAAATGATTAAAATGATTATGATTTTGGAGTTTATATTTTAAAGAAATAAAAGCTTAATAACTATTTTAAAGTTAGGTGTGGAATTAAAATTATTGAAATGAATATGATTTTGGAGTTTATATTTTTAAGAAATGAAAGCTTAATCACTTATTTTAAAGTTAGGTCTGGAACTGCTAGACGGAATTCAATGATGTCCTAAATACATAGTAAACATTCTAAATCAATCTTAATGTAATCTATCTCTAATGGAGCAGAAAGGAGAGCTTGGTTTTTCTACTTTAATAAGTGAAAAGTGAAATTATTGATACCCTACTCAAGAGGGCGTACCCCCTACTAGGATTGGTATACAGAGGTTTCTCCCCTAATCAGGAAATATTTATTTCTTGAGCTTTATCTTAGTTACTTTATGATTTAAAAACACAATAAAATGGTTTATGTAGTATATTCTACCTGTTTTATTGCTAATACAATTTTCCCAAAATTTGACAGCTTATAACGAGAAAACAAAGACATCTATTGAAAATGGTTTACGCCGTTGTTTTTTTCTTTAAATTTCATATTGAAATGACGTGTCACATGACCACCATCCAATTTAAAAACAAAAAGTTGAATCCATTATGGCGGACAAAAATTTCAGAACCACCAAAATGTTGGATTTTAAAAACTATGCAGATTTGCATAGGCTTCTTCCGTCAAGTAGGCCTAAGTCTTAGTTATTATGCAATATAAAGCCGTTTAAAATCAACCTGTATATAAAATTTTTAATGAAACCCCAAAACATGTTCTGAGAACATGATTGGTGCTCATTTACTACTCCCGACCTTAGGTCGTACCATAAGGGTCACTGCAATAGTTCATCTTTCCTATGAAAATTCGCTAAAAAGGTGGCTTTGCTGAACAAGTTATATTAAATAAATAACAGAAATAGAACAAAAATACTTCCTTTAAAAAATGTTTGAATTCTACTTATAGTGTCAACCATCTCTTCTGATTATGAAAAAACTTAAAATTTCAAATAAAAATGAACTACAGACACCAAATCTGGAAAAATCTGAAAAACAATGTTAGGCCTATATTTTTGTATATTTTGTTCTGTTCAATTGCAATATAAACAAATTTATAGAGCATGCAATTAAATCAGTACAATGCAAAATATGCATAAGAGATGCTCACATATATGTATAAAATATTATTTTTCAATGCACATAATTATTAAATATAGTCATAAATTATATTGAGCAAAACCATTTTAAATACAATTACAACAATGTGTATCAAATAACTACTCCAAGATGACATTTGAAAACAAAACTGATTTCCTTGATACGAATCAGCACACAAACTTAAAGAAAATTTGGATATTTTTCTCAAGAACTTCAAGGGAATGACATGAGTTAATTTATAAACAAGACTATAATCTATTCAGAATATTTACCCATATCAGTAACAATAATAAACATTTTATAAAAAATAATGAATAAACAATTTTAGCATTCTATTTCTAAATTGCATGTAATTAAAGATAATTAAAATAAACTTAGATTATGTTTTATGTATAAATATATTTTAGATCTTGTCGAGTGACTGGTTTGCTTTGCTTACCGAATGATTTTAACCATCAGAATACTGCTAAAATTAGCTGTGCCAGAGCTAATTGTAGGGGTAACTTAATAAATAATTTGAAATAATCTGAAAAAGAGAGTAAAATCAGTCTTTGTACCAACAGAATATAAAAGTAATCTATCTTCTAAGGTAAACATCACAAACTTCTAAATATTAAATAGAAAACAGCCTTCCAAAACCAATAAAACTATTGAAAAATAATTCGACCAAGCATCTGAACCAATGACTTGAGTGGAGCGAATTTTCAAAATTAATTTTAGGCCTATATGTTTTAGGGTTTCAACCAATTATTTGGGAAATTGGTCTAATCACGAAGGCACTAATTAGCTAATTTGTTTGCACCTCAGCTTCCAGGCCCTACTCATGCGCTGCTTCATTCCGCTCGTAGAGGGACTCGCTTCGCGTTTTTGCATCCTGACCGTCGCCTCGGATCAGAAACTGCCTGTATACATTTTTTTAGATAAACCCCAAAAAAGTTTCATTCTAGTACAAAAATCTCAAAAATTGTTACTTTTGCTGAAATAACGGGCATCCGGTTGTTGGATTTTTTTGGCTAATGATCTCGTCGGAGCTACTTACAAAACCAACGTGAGTACCAAATCGATTGTAAAATGTGGCCATTAGAGAAAATGTGGCGAATATATAATGTGGCGAACCAGTATATAATTTTTAATGAAACCCCAAAACGTGTTCTGGGGACCATGATCGGTGCTTATTGACCACTCCCGATTAGGTCTTACATATTTGACTATGTCCAATTGATTTTTTTCCTCATTCTTATGTGCTTAATCATGTCCTAGAATATTGCAGAGTCATTACAAAACATCCTTTATATACATAAATATCTTAGTAAAAGTATGCAAAACATCTCAATATTGTAGATACGTATGCTGTTATTATATTTTACTTAACTATTTATCCTTCATCCGATTGCTTTGATAGTTACACCATCCATTACGGAATTAAAATAGCTACATAAAAGGTGTCTTGGCAATTTGTGATAAAATGTATGGTTTTTGGGTAACCTAGGTTCGCAATTTTCAAACATTTTGAAACACATGATTGGATATAGTCGCTTTATTTTAGTTAAAATAGATTATTGTTAGGTATAAATAACTTCATGTAAAATTTGAACTCAGTCAGTCAAACTGTTCTCTAAATATCAATTATTTTGTAAAAAAACACATACAAACAGACGAAAAAGTAAGCACCATAGACCTATGTTTAGATTAGGTTCCGGTTCAGCTGCATGGTTGAATTATTATAGACTAGGGGAAACCCCTGCGTGCCCCGCACTCCAACCCCTTTGGAACCTTCTATACATAATTATGTTATGTTTTCTTTATAATAAAGTTGTAGGATTAATAATAACCCCAAAGTTAAGATGGTAAATAATGTTAAATGTGTCAAATCGAATTATTTTTATATTTTACAACAGCAGTTACAATAAAGGTTAAAAGAACCAACAAGGGTCATGTCTGCACTTCAATAAAAACCTAACCTAAAAGTTAGAAATACAAATAATTGCTTCATAGTTTGAAATCAGCTGTTAATGGAAATATTAGAGCAAACAGCTGCTTTATCTGTTATTTTATTCAATTTTCATTTCATTTTATTGGTCTTGCAGACAGTAAAATATACCATTTAAGACATGTCAATTATTAAATAATGTTAAACTAATTTACAAATAATTATACTTAAAAACAAAGAACAGACAACAATAATAATCAATTGAAATACAATAACAATAATAATGTGTATTAATAATACACATCAATAAAAAATAAAAAAAAGACCCAACCAAGAACATGTGAAAGGAGATCAGATTCCTCAACTAAACCCAAAATCATGGCACATAAACTCCTCCACAGAGTAAAAAGATCCAGACAACAGTAGTTGGCTAAGGCTGTTTGTAAAAGAATTGTAAATTTTGTAAATTAATTATTTTAATGGGCAGTTTTTTATGAATAAAGCACCTGCTTGCAAAGGAAGTTTACTACATAAACTCAACCTGTGCCGATTTGCAAGATAGTTGCAAGTGGTCCTGGTATTATAATTATGAATGTCCTTGTTCAGAACATGTTTACACTTATATTTAAAATAGAAAATTACTTTCAATAGATACATACTTGGAAGCGTTAAAATTCTCAATTCTCTAAAAGATTTTTTACAAGATTGGAGTTTATTTATACCTGATATAAGCCTTACCGCTCTTTTTTGCAGGACAAACACTCTTTGCATATTCTGAAAAGATAAATTCCCCCAAAGTAGAAGTCCATAGTTCAAATGTGGATATATTAGCCCATAGTAAGTTGTTAAAAGAACTGAAGAGTTACAATATAACTTTAAATTTCTTAATCCAAATATTCCTGAACTAACTTTAGCACTAATGCTTTTCACATGATAGTTCCAGTCAGCTTGTTATCCAAGGTAAGACTGAAAAACTTTATTGAATTTACTTCTTCAAGTTCTTTTCCTTCAAGAAAGACACTTAATGTCTGAAAAGTGTTTGGTTTAAACTAAAATTCAAATATTATTTTTTTTCTGGATTGATCACCAAATTATTTTCAGTGAAATACTGATGAGTAGCATTGACCTGTACAAAAGCCTTTTGCTCTAGATTTTTGAGAGAATCTGCTTTGAATATTAAAGTTGTATCATCAGCAAATTGAATTAATCTATCCACATATACTGCTGATGATAAATCATTTATAAAGATTAAGAACAACACAGGTCCAAGAACTGACCCTTGAGGTACACCAAATTTCAATTTGGACATTTTAGACAGTCTTCCCGCAACAGTAACGCGTTGTGTTCTATTGTGAATAAATGAGTCTAGCCGCAGAAGTGGCTGTCCTCGATAACCAAGTCCTTCACATTTTGTAAGCAATAAATTCAAATCAACACTGTCGAATGCTTTTGAAAGGTCTAGAAAGATACTCATAATTTTATTTTTACTGTCAAGACCTTCCACAACAAAGTCAATTAACTTGACTATTGCATCAATTATAGATTTACCCTTTCAAAAGCCATGTTGGCCACTAAAAAGAATAATAAATTTAAAAGTTGCATCAGGAACAGTTTTTCAAAAAAATTACTGAACACAGGAAGTAAAGAGATGGGTCTGTAATTGTTAATATCTTTTTACTATCACCCTTTTTAAATAATGGAAGGACTTTGGAAATTTTTAATCTAGAAGGAAATCTACCAAGAGAAAAAAGAGTTAACTAAAACCTGTAAAGGCTTGACCAACTCATCGGCACATTGTTTGATGAGCCATGATGAAATCTCATCAATATCAGTGGCTTTTTTATTCTTCAAACTTTTAATCACTCTGGATACCTCCTCCACACACACACACAGGAGAAAGAAACATGGATGGGTATCTATTATTAACACTAATGGGTACAGAATTTAGAGTTTGACTATTTTATATTACGAGTAAAAAGATCAGCAATTCTCGAAGGCTCAGAATATGTTTTCCCCTTGATGTTTAGTGCAATAGTTTCAGATTTATTATTTTGTTTTCTATATTCATTAATTGTTGCCCATGTAGTTTTACTAATGTTATTGGAGCAACATATTTTCTGACACTGTTTGTACTTTTGTAAATTGCATGATAAAATTTCAAATTATTTCTGGAAACAAGAATCCCCTTTGTTATCCAGTTTACACTTTGGTGGTTAACCTCTACTTTTTTAGTTTTTACGGGACAAGCAACATCTAGTAAGAACATAAATGTATCAATAAAATATTCAAATTGCTCATCCATATTTTTTAAGCCATCAAGCTTCTCCCAACTTTCTGTCTTTAATTGAGATTTAAACAAGTTAATGTTATGAGATCGATAATCTCTAAGTTTTTTAAAATTTGGTTGTTGTAAAAATTGGCAAGTGATTAAGAAGTTTAATCTCCTATGCATAATGATCGGAGACACCAGTACAAATAATTTCAACTGAAATATCCTCTATGGCAATATTAGAGATTGCATATCAATCGCTGTTGCAGAGGATCCCATTACCCTCGTGGGAGAGTCTACACACCATTTCAAACCATGAGTTGCCAACAAATCTCTTAATCTATCCGTACTTCTAGATTTTTCAAGAACATTAATATTTAAATCTCCACACATTACAAATTTAAATTTTTTACAAGATACCTTTCGCAAAAGTAATTCTAGGTGATCAAAAATACATCCAAATTACCACTTGCCAATTGGTTTTTATGGTAATGAATCTAAATACATGTGTTGGTTCATCAGTCTAGGCCTAACCTAAGAATTTTTTCCAACTAAATTTACAAATATTGAAATAAAAAATGTTTTTATCAAAATGAATGATAAGCCTATCAAGGATAGTATAGCTTTTTACTAGTAAAACTATTTTCTCAATCGGTTCAGTAGTTCCAGAGATTACCTACATACAGACAAACAACCAAATTTTAACCCCTTTATAATATTAGTATAGATAACTACCGGGACAAGACAAAATATTCACAATTTTAAACTAAACTTATACAATACCTAACTTAATAACTATAAAAAACACATATAAAATTATCACAATCGCTTTTCCTGAGAAATCTTAATGATAAACATGAGGCTATATTGCAAAATGTTCTTTTTTTGAAACTGGCAATCATTAACTTATTTATAAATAATTAGTTGTGAAAGATTGGATTTCACGCTTAAATCAACGGTTTGATTTCATGAACGATGAAATCGTTCAAAGTTATAGCTCATTCCATACATTTTTTTAATAGTTGTTTAACATTATTAAACAGTTCATATTTTTAAATCATACAAACCTGACAACTGTTGTTTGAGAAGAGTGAAAATATCACACTTTTTAGAATAAACTATATGGAGACAACATTACCTTCATTATTAAACTATGCATACAATATAATTTCCTTATAGGCTTTCCAATAACTATATTTGATATTTAAAAATACAAGATCCGACAGACTGTTTTTGTCCACTTTGGAATGTAAATAAAAAACATTTTTAACTTAATTGGATTCAACATTTTATTTCTCGTATCCAAAATTGTATTAATTATAAAAAAATAGTATTTGTGAATTACTGTATTGTCATTGTTAATCTTCCACTGAGACATAATGTCGCTATGTAAAGAGGTTACAAAACTTTGTGAAACCAGGATTCGATGAATAAAGAACGATTTATGCTCCATCTATCAAACCATATTATGTTCAGAAGTATAGTTATGACAGACCAGGCCATCTTTTCAACGAAGATATTCTCTCAATCAAATTAACTGATATCAACAAACAAAAATGAACAAAAATAGAATGAAAACATACGGAATCTACACAAATCACAATTATGCAGACATAATGACATATTTAAAAATACTAAAACACTGTAAAAATTTCATTTGATAAAAGCAATAGGAATAATTGTAATTTGTACCTACTCAGCAATAAATTACCATTTATGTAAGAATGAAATTTTCATTCTTACATAATTTCAAACAATTATAGACAAAATTTCAATTTGATAAACAATATAGAAGACATACCAACCGGATCTAATAAAATTCTGACCAAGAACTGAAATTCGCTCCCCCACACTTTAGATCCAATCAGTTCGAATAATACCGACAACGTTTCTCACCCATTTACTTATAATTTTAGTTGCTTCCTTATTTTCGTTACGGTATGTAAAGTTATTGACAATGGTGATTGATAATGACTGATAAATAGTTGAAACACATCGCGTTAAAAGTGGAAACAAAGAAGTGAATAAGAATTGATTGTTAGCGTCAACAGAAAAATAATTAATTATAATTTAAGAATATAAAGCCACTCTAAATGAAAGTCTGTTCTCGGCAAAGTTATGGAACATCAATATTTTGGTTTGTAGCTGGTTCTTCGTGCACTTTAGCCTACTATTATTGCATAGAGTGATTTTGTTAGTTAACTACATATGTTATGTAGAGGTTTTTCATTATTTTTGCAAATAGTTTTGTTAATTTATAATTTTTGGTAACTATGAGTTCACAGCAGTGAGTGAACAGCACTGCGCACGGCACTGGCCAAGATCAAAGGAATAGCCATCTTGAGCAGCCAGCCGGCTTCACTGGCGAGACACCATTGTCCACTCTAAATAACTCTCTGGTAGGGACTAGGTTGACCACCGCTCATCTAAACAAATCTATTAATTTATTACATTCAATACAATGTTAAACAGATTTTACGTTATCTTTTTTATTTATTTTCCAAAACCGGATCCTGTATTCAAATTATTTATACTGAAAGAGAATAAGTATATAAATTACTATCCTAAAATATTTATTATATAAAACATTGTTGTTCAGTAACAATACAATTTAATCTACTTAAGAAGACAGAATGAAAATCTTGATTGCCAAAGTTGAATTTTGTAGAATTTATTTTGATTTTATCTTATCCTTCTTGTGCTTTTTCTTGCCTACAGGAACAGTTGCTTCTGTTTTTCTCGGTTCTACTATTTTGTGATTTGGCGATACTAGTTCAGATGAAGGTGATGTGCACTAAAACAAAATTTCAGGCAATTTTCTTAAAAACTCAAGTAACTGGTGCTTTTATTGTCTAAAATTTAAAACAATTCCAATACTATGGAACATGTAATTTAAATTGTTAAGGTTATTTATTATCTAAACAATGTAAGCAAGTAAATTAATTGTTAGTTAATATTTTATCATATCATAAACTTAGGCATTAAGACAACCAATTACCATGCACCCAGGGGTGTAGTAAGATATTTTTTGGAGGATGAGTTAGTTATAAGTAAAAAACATTTATGAGTCATAATGTTAATTATTATTGTAGTACTAGTAAACCTCCATAAAAAATCACAGGCGGATTAATTAGATACACATCAGAAATACATCATTCAACAAAATACTATTTTAAAACAAGACACGTTATCTAGGCCTACCTAACTATGCTGACAGGGATTTTTAACTTGGTAAATGTGTACAATTATAAGGATTATAAAACTGTATGAATACTTGTTAAAATTTTGTATTTATATATGCTATTATATATTCAAAGAAAGATAAAAATATTATCTTTTAATTGCTTTCTATTTCATATTAATAGATCAAATGATTTATTAATATTACAGGGACTTGTATTTATTAAATTTGTAAACATAACCCCAAAGGTATAATCTATGCTAGGTTTGTGTATTACAGATGATGGGTGAAATCAGCTGTTCAGATGTAGGAATGTTTCCTTAGCTAAAGGAATATGTATCTTTTCTTTCAATTTGTATAAAAAAATATATTTATGATAAAAGGTTGTATTTATATACAGTTTATAACCTCAAAGCAAATATTATAACGTATATATTATAGCATACATTAGTTATTTAGCTCATATTTATAAAAATCAACTTCACAAGACATTATTATAATGATTGAAGTTGTAAACATAACCTCAAACTATAATATACACTGGGTTTACAGATGATGGGTGAAATCAGTTCTTATATTAAATGTTACGCCGCGTACGCTCGTACGTTCACTCGCTTTTATAGGAGTTGATATTCAGTTAAAACGGTATTACTGAGTGATTGCTGATAATATAAATTATTTCTTAATCGATAAATAGATTGATTAGAAATAATATTAACAATTTAATGCAGTAAAATTACGTTTATTCATAATCAAGTAACATAATGCATTGTTTCAAACAGAAATAAAATTAAAGTTAATATTTTCATCTCTTTTAAGCAAATCTGTTCAAGTAGAGCGCCCATAACCATATCATAATTTCTAGGGGGGGGGGGGGGGCTAGACCGGTGTATGGGAATTAAGAAGTATCCTCCCCTTCTTCGGCAAAAGGTGTCTAGGGAAATTTTTTACCTCCCCTAGAAATCTTTTAAAACTTCGGAAGCCAATTTGGCTGTTTAAGTGAAATATTAACACACAGCCTTGAGTGTTACCTTTACACCGTCAATGAATACATAAAGCTATATAACACGCCTAGAGGCCGCACAAAGTAGTGACCAGCAGCTTATGCTTGAACTCTTGTAAAAAATAAAATAAGTATATGTAAAATGAAACGGAACATACCATTTAAAACATATTTTAATAGTTAAAAAAAAACCTGACTTTAATTAATAATATACATATTTTCCTTTTCCTGGGAGCTATGGTGGGGGGCCCCGCCCCCCTCTGTCCTTAGTTATGGGTGCCCATGAATCTGTTGATAATTACCACGGTTTTATGTCAATTTCTCTGTGAATACTCAAAAGAGCAAGACAATTCAGCCGATCTTCTCCGGTTGCATTTCCTCTGAAAATCTTTTAAACTGCTCAAAGTTGAGAAACTTCTCTCATCCCTGGCAATGGTCACAGCTAAGATGACTTCAATCTTCGGAAATGTATACATTTTGAAAAAGTGCCTCACCAAAATTTAACGCATCAATGAATGTGTCTGGGTGTTTTGCAGCGTTGCCTCCACAATAATACTTCTTTTTCAATTAGAGGTTCAATTGAAGTTGTACGTCTTGGCCTCTGTCCTAATATTGTTTCAACTGATTCAAATTATTTCAGATATTGTCAACGTTACTCACTGAGGCAATAGATTAAAATCCAGTGCTATCACCGTTTGATAATATTGGGAGGATAAAATGCATTTACGCAAACCTCTCTCCTGATTAAAACATTTTCTCACAAATAAAACAGGTCTATAACTAATCTATATCTAATACATACTGGTCACTAATTAATTTACAAAGTGTTAAGATTCATATCATAACACCAATCACATGTTGCTATTGGATTTCCAAAATACTCATTAAAACTAAAATAAACTTGATCTATAATTTTAAATTTTATTTTATCTTTAAAACACCCATTGCTCAAATTTTTTTAATCCTGTGGCAGTTTTTTGTACAATCTTAACACAACATATAGTGGAGGACTTTCATATAACTTTAAGTGATGAGAGGGAAATCTGTAACAATTTTTATGTCTTGTACTGTAGCTGTGATTGAACGTGATGGATTTATTTTATATTTTTATTCATGTGAAATCATACTAAAACTTCATATATGTATAGAGAGCCCTAAAGAGTAAATACATTTAGGATTCTGTAACTCCTCCTTCTGTTATTGCTCTTATAATTTTCTTTTGCAATAAGAATATTTTCTTATACCGGCTGCATTTCCCCATAGAACAAATACCATGTCTTAAGATCGAATAAATTTAAGCGGGGTACACCATTTTACATGTGCCCATCATTACACATTTTCTTAAAATGAAAAAAGCGTATAACATTGTTCTCATTTTTTTATGAATAAAATCCAAATGGCTATTCCAGATTCAATTGTCGTCATACCTATAATTGTTTAAATACCTATAAATTTATGATTATTGACAGTTTGGTACTTGATCTTTTATTGGATTATTTTTTGCTTTAAAAGCAATAATTTCAGTTTTATTTACATTTAACAAAAGAAGACCATTTCACCCAAACCACATCCCCATTTGTTCCAAAGACGGTTTTATTTCAACCGTCATATTTTCTACACAGCTATGTTTTATCACTGCAGTCAAATCATCTGCAAATTAAATTAAATCCAAATTTGTTTTCTCTGCATTAATATAAATTAGAAAAAACAATACTCTACTCAATATACTCAGTGACCAATTCCACTAACTGGTCCTACTTTCCTGACGGCTGTCGTAAAAACAAAGTTTACTGATCTGTGTATAATTACCTCTTGCACTGTGATACGAGGGGATACAATCTGTTCAGGATAGTGCCAAGGTTTCCAATGAGGGTTGTGGCTAGCTTTCCATTCACTATAGCCTAGACTAGCTTTCTGAAGATTCTTAATCATCTGTAAAGAAATATGTTTGATAACGTTAGCAGAAAAAGTTCATAGCATGTTAGAATATAATCTTAGTATGCTTACGGATACCCGGTATATTAAAGTAACAAAGCAGCTAGTACTTAGGAATTAAATGAAAGTTTGATAGTGGTACATGACCCAGTGGCCATGGTTGTACACATACTGTAATTATACAAAGACAACATTCCATCATTAATACATAGTTTCTAATAGTCCATCATTCACTAAACACACTAGATTCAGAATGAAAGTTGGAAGCAAATACTATGTGCCAAAAATACTATCGCAGCTAGTTTTGGAAATGCAGAGCAATCGTCTCCGGCGCGGATTAATTGAACAGGATGCAATATCGGCAGTCTTTAAGTGGCAATCATTTATTTAAGGAGAAGGCTCGCATCGCGTGGTTAATTTCCGTATCCTTTTATGGCAACCCTAAAATGTTTAAATAGGAAAAGCCAGTAGGGTTTGTGATTGTAGATAAATTAATCATTCCGCAAAGTAAAAATAAAGTGTAGAAAAATAAAACATAATTGAAAAGGCCAGACAGTTCCGGAGTCGAAGCGGTGTTAGAAGCGGAGGACTAGTGTCACCAGGACCGCCAAGAGGGGGGCAAAAGGCGCTCATTGCCCCAAGCAGCCATCGTCAAATTGCCCCCGAATTCAAAAATTGGAAAAAAAATATGTTAATACGAACAGTCAATTTACTTTTTTCAACAATGCATTAGTTTAAAAATATTTTTATGAAACCCACAATAACTTGATATATGTAACTGAGTTCAAAATAATAATTTTCATCCGAAAGGAAAAATAATTATAAAGTGAATTTATAAAGTGGGATTTTTAAGTTACCTGGACAGATTTGTTTTTAGGTGGTATTAAAGGTGCTTGGTTGGCAGTACTGCAGCTTTTCGTTTAATTTGAAAGAGTAAATTCAAATTTTTAAAGAATGATTCAAAGAACATAGTACCTTTATAAATTAATTAAATCAAGCTTGAAGGTCGCAAAGGCATATCACTTAACAATGTCCTTTTATTTTTCAACGTAGGCAACTATTTTCATTTATTTCTAATATTATTATGTATTACTACTGTCTACAAGGCGATGATAACCGCTCAGGTTTTTTGCCTCAAAAAAAAAAAAAAAAAATCACTGTCTACATGTTCTACATTATTATAAATTTGTCTAGTACAACTTATTGTGGCTATGAGTTATTAAGGCAAAAACAGTGACTTCAGACATCTACTTAACAATGAAGCAGCAATACAAATCCAACTTGGCGTATTTCTGACAAGAAGGCACTCCATCGTTCCTATCTCCGACCAAATATTTCTAGGTCGATGGATTGGTCATAATGGACAATTGAGCTGGCCTCCACGTTTCGAAAGACCTAGTGATTTCTGGTTATTGTGTTCAGTTAATAAAGGTTTTATAGTTTTCAAAGGATATTAAACACCGCCATCTTTGCTCTTTCAATCCACTTTCAGCGCTCTTCATCGGCTTATAACTTGACACACTATAGAGTAACGGATGCAGTAGTGGGAAGGTAAGCCATCACTCGGCAGTATCAATAATGGAAATCCTATCACATGACAGTAGAAATTTTTCACCTTTAAGACGAGCAAAACTTAAAAAATTGCATGTTTAATGTAATAAACTGAACAAAATAATTACCTTAGGACCAAATATTTGAGTCACCCTGTTAACTAACCATGGAGGTAGAGTTCCATGGGGATCAGTCTGGGAGATGTACCCTAACTCACACCCTTTAGTCCCTGGGAGTGTGCGCACAAGGAAACCTGTAACATGCAATTACAAGTTAAGCGTATTGCTTTAAAATGCAACAATGCATAAAATTATGCTGTACATCTGCAATTTCGGAGTTATTGAAATGTATTTAAGTTTCAAATGAGCAATGTTTGTTTTTCAGTATTAAGACTCATCAGGAGAGAAATTATATTTCTGAGTTGATTACAGCTCTTCAATTGGCAGAGCTATGTACGACTAGCTTTGGGTTTGAGTAGCGCTTCATTCTTCCGCTTGCAAATATTGGGCAGTTTCATAATGGCGGGTCACCCAAAAGCCAATATTAAGTTGGCTTATCTATTAAATATAAATAAAATTGAAGTGTCTGTGATTTCAAAATACAAGCTCATATAGTTTTGTATTCACACATTACCAAAACGTCAACACACTTATACATTTTTTGTCTGTCTGAGTGTCCAGGCTAATCTCCGGAATGGCAGAACAGATTTTGACGAAACTTTCATTAACATGTAGAGGACTTTTCAGAGAATATTTTAGGCTACTTTTTATTCCGAAAATATTTAAAATTCAGGTTAAAAAATATAAAATAAGGGATTTTATGGACAAATGTTGGGGATGTTGCCTGTCTATTTCGATCTGTGTATACATCACGTACAGGTCACAGCTACCCCCACCACCCAACTTAGATCCAAGTGCCTCTGTCCTAATCAATCATCATTTCAGTAAAAATTATTATTAAAAAATTATGAACAAAATTAGGGATTTTGTGGTTTGCATTGGCAGGAGTTGACGAGCAAGCAAGCAGGATCAGAGCCCCTAGTTTACAATAATATACTTATTTACAGGATATATTGAAAAATCTACAAATTTGATCAAACACAGTTCTCTCACAAAAGACATATTCAAAACAAACATATATAAAAAATTTTCTTGTATTCCTGTGCTACAAAGTTAATGTGATAACCAACAGAGTGCAGAGTAAACACTCAAATAGGAACGCAAATTCGGCGCAGACATGCTTCCTCAATAAAGCAGATTTTTTCCATAAATCCAAAATTTTTGAAACCACTTTTACTTGAAAGGTACTTGAATTTTGAATATGGTGATCTTTTTACATTATTGAAAAAGAAAAAAATCTAAAACTTTGATTTTGATTACTAATTAATTTACCTTGTTTGTGAGGTGAATCTGCCATATGAAGTAGTAATAGACTACTTTTCATAAACATTAAGGATTGTTCGGCAGATTCACCTCACAAACAAGGTAAATTAATTAGTAATTAATTAATAACAATCCAGTTGGGCTATAAGCATAATAAAATTTGATTTTGAGCTAAGTCAAAGATCAAATTTAGTTAAAAACAAATTTAAAGAACTAAAAAAAAAAAACAGAACCACATTCGGACTGACCCAACCTTTAAAGTGAAATATTCAGAATAATTTTCTGATCATTATTACTCGAGTAATCATGTTACACATTTAACATTGCTCTTATGGGAGTTGAAATCCAAAAAGGTTAGGTCTGCCAAGCCTTAACTTTCATATCTCTAGTTGACATAAAGTCGCAAAGTATTTTTGTTTCCATAGAGGTAAAGTAATAATTATATTTATGTACACCATGTACATCAATCCCTATGTCACACAATACTATAATGTACGTGAATTTTTAAAGGACAAATCATTGGAGTAGTGAATATTTTGTAAAACTTTGTGCTTTGGTTACTGTTTAGTAGTTTCGTTTAGTTTAAGCAAGTTCTGACAAGCGACCTGTTCATTAACAAATTTAATATTTATACTTATTTGAATGTCATGTTGCAATAATAACAAAATTTAAATAAAATAAATATATAGTCTTTACCGCTTTAGATACTACATGGAAAAAATTAACAGCGTAAGCAGCACTGCCGAATTTTTTTATCAGAGAATAACTAGTATTAAATACTGGGAGCTTCCTATGAATTTTGTCCTTGTTCCGGGAACTTTACCAAAAATACCTTTTCACACGATTATAGTAATTTACAAATACTATAAAATGATATAACTCAAAAATACTTGGGCTTATGAGCGGTAGAAATTGCGTAATTATCATACATGAAGTAGTAAAAAAATCATTTATCGGGAGTTTCCTGTGAATTTTGTTCCTTGTTTTGGAAACTGTACCAAAAATACCTTTGCACACGATTATAGTAAATTTAATTGCCTTTCGAATTATACAACTCACAAATAGTACTCGGGCTTATGAGTGAGAGAAATCATGTAATTTCTTCGCTCTAACGTTGCCATTTTGGTTTGAATCAAATAGGCCGACATTTTGTGTTGAATCGTAAAATAAAAAAATCAGTACCCTACAAGGACCCTTTCACTAAAATTTCAGCAATTTTGAAGCATATTTACTACCATTATCAAGGTGGGTAAAAAAATCCATATTACTTATTATACTCTTCAAATCCCCAAAAACAATTAAACGGTCTAACTCCGCCATTTTGAATCAGATCGAAAAACAATAAATAGCGTATCTGAAGAATCCTACTAGGACCCTTTCACCAAAAAATCAGCACCCTCTTCTCTGACCAACCATTTTCAAGTTGGATCGAGCGTAATAGCTCTTATTTTCTTAAAAAATTCGGCTAATAAATACCATCTAGTTTGGTATTAAATTAGATAAGGGATCAAGGAGCCTCATGGCCTTTTTACTTAGGGACTTTTCTTATCAAAGACAACTAGCTTAGCTCTAATTATTTTAAAGTGAGAGGCTTACAAAGTCATGTATTTAAGTTAAGCCCACCAAAGACTTAAATAATGCTCAAATGCTTTAAATAAAAGTATATCTTTTATTTAAATGATATACATTTGTCCAACACAGAGACCTCTTAATTTATTCAATAACAATCAATCTTAATCTATATAAATCTTATGGCTAACACTACGGGCAAAACTGAGTACAAATATCTACTCCCCAAGTATGGATTCTTTTCAAATAAATAATTCTCACAATACATTAACCGACGGAAACTGATTCCAACTCAAACCCAAATTTATTATGAGCAATTTATTGTCCCCTTAATATTCACAAGCAGTGTTCTCACTATAATTCTGTCCTGGTTGCTTCTGGAGGCCTTGAGTCCAACAGGCTATCACTCCTCAACCTCTACTCAGAAAAAAGCCTTCGAATTATTCCCTTTTATTTAACACCTCTGTTCCCTCACTCAGTTATACTGGTCCAGCTCGGTTGTTGGCTTACTACAAAATGCAACTATGATTTGATTTCATCGCCTATTGTGCCATACATATACAATTCTACTTCTAATAAAATTTTCTAACTATGAGTCAATCGATACGAATCATCTCACTTCGTAACAGACTTCAACCTTAGATTTATGTAACCACTAGTAAACCGCCGTGGAAAATCACAGGCGAATTAATTAGATACACATCAGAAATACATTATATATACAAAATACTATTTAAAAACAACACACTTTAGGCCTACCTAATTAAGCTGACAGGGATTTTTAACTCGGTAAATGTGTACAATTATAAAACTGTAGGAATATTTGTTCAAATGTTGTATTTATGTATGTTATTATATATTTAAAGAAATATAAAAAATATTATCTTTAATTGCTTTTTATTTCATATTATTAGATCAAATGATTTAGAAATTATTAATATTATAGTGAAGAAATTAATAATTGAATATGATTATATGTTATACGAAGATGTACAAATGTTTTCGAAGCTCAACAAATAGGTATTTCTTCTTTAAATTTGTATAAACAAACATTTTTATGGTAAAAGGTTGTATTTATATAAAGTTTATAACCTCAAAGCAAATATTATAACGTATTATAACATACATTAGTTCTATAACTCATATTTAAAAAAATCAACTTCATAAGAAATTATAATGATTGAAGTTGTAAACATAACCACAAAGTATAATCACACTGGGTTTGTTTAAGTATTACAGATGATGGGTGAAATCAGCTGTTATATTATATGTTACTCACGAATGTATGTACGTACGGATGTACACCCGCTTTTATAGGAGTTGATTCTGTTGCCGGCCTCAGTTGGTCAGAAATCCCTGTATCTCTTATGAGGTCCAACAAAGTTTGGTGATTTTCTAGATTTCAACAGCCCTCCACGTCAGTCTTTTAACATCTCACAATCAAAGATAATGTTTTGTAGACTCTAAGGCCAGTCCACGGAGACAACTGGGTTTACTTGATGATGTTTATAGATATTTTCTGAATTGGCCATGACCAGTTTAACATGATGAAGCACCTAATCAACATTTTACCTAGATGACAAAATCGCTTGATTAGTTGTTGGCTTTGTATGTGTTCGCTGACATAGTGGCTTACTTTGCTTAATGCTATGGCTCATACAGCACATTGGTTCCAGACCCTTGAATGGCCATCTCATTCCCCGGTGAATGACAGTGAATGATTTATTAAATATCTCAGTTCTGTTCATGGGTATAAGTAATAATGAAGCTCCTAGTGGTGTGTCGATAGCAATTACATTTGAGCTGATGACAAACCTTCCTGCCAGATAGCCAAGCAATCCAGTGAGCAAAATAGTGCGCAATAACAACAACCTATGATAATTTTGAAAAAGCTAAGTTTTAGAATTGAAATTTGTTTATAATATTTTTTCAAATGATGATTTGTTCTTTTCTTTGTTCAGGTGTTTAAAGGTTTCATAGCTCAGTAGTCCGAGCCTCTTACGGTCTTCTGCAGTTCCTCATGCAGCCCTCGTTTCCTTCACAGCCTTCCTGCCTCAGGTGTTTTGTCCAATTTTCTCTACTTCCAAGATTCACACTTTGAGGAAAGTTGGACAAAAACAACAGATATTGGATGCAGCAAAGACTTTGTACAGTACCTATGGTGTTTATTATGTCACAGTGGCTATCTCCAGGTCAGTTCCTTCCTTCATTAAATAAATGTATACAGACATTAGTCGAACAAGCATGTCAAAACTACTGTTCCGTAAGGGATTTGAGGTTTGACGACCATTTATAGGCTGTGTCAGATTTGCGTCCTCAAGTGGTGTCGTGTCTTGAAGTCAGAAGCGCTCGTTTTACCTCATAATAATAAAAATTCTTTTTAATTTCTTTAAACATACCATAATTTTACTGTCTATGTAATTGTTCAACCTACGTATCTAAAAGTCTTCTCAAGGGCAATTTTCCTTCGACTTACTTGGCTTTTATCCTCTTTGCTCAACCAGCTTTTAATAAACCATGATAATACTTAGCCTACATCATTCAGAAAGAAAGTGCCAGTAAAAGATTCTCCTCAGTTAGTTCTTTAGTTAAATATTCACAGGAAAACAAAGCTACTTTCCTTTGTACAACATAAATTAAACTTCCTTCGTCCATTCTATTAATTTACGTACCTGTGAGGTGAGAAGTAGCTCGGACAAAACCTTGCCGAGGCGGATGGTTGCGATGGTGCACTGAATGGTTCAAAATGTACTTTTCTTTGCCCAAGTCTAGCCATGAACGTTGCAACACAAAATCTCTGTTGGCCAACGGAGTCGGACAAGACACTAAAAAAAATAAAACTTAGAAAGACGATCTTTTGGAAGGTTTAGAATTAACAGCAGGTAATACTATGATCTCACATAATAAACACATTAAAGACCAAGTGCATTGGCAAAGTTCTGTTCAGAAAACGTTTTAAAATTAGCATAATTTGGTCTATTCTCTTCTCACCTAAATTACGTAATTGCTCTGTAGGGTAATTTTACAAAGGAAATAACCCATAGGGTCTTCAGTTTACAAAAGCAAGTAGTAAGAATTAATTATGGCTTGTTTGAGCCATTGTGATTTTTGTAGAGATGAATTTAAAAAGCTGCATTTTTACCTTTCCCTGTATGTACATTTTTTAATAAATTTTACATTACAAGTATAAGAGTTCTGTGACTCGAAACACTGATGAGCATACATAGAATATACGTAAAAATTTTGTTCTGTGTCAAAGATTAAAAGCTTTCAACAGGCTTCTGCCCAGCGCCTTGGATCTCGTGTCATGGCAGGTTGTACGACCCTTTGTGATGTGCGTCTAATGATTTAAATATAAGCGACAGTACAGTTCACTTAGAATAATTCGACCCCGCTGAACCGCTGACGTGAGTCCAGCAAATTTCAAAAATTAAGTTTATAGGCCAATGTTTTTGATTTCAACCAACAATTTGGGAATTAGGTCTACTCATGACGGTGCTGAATAGATTCCTATTTGTACAAAATATATTAGTAGAATTTGTTTGCGCCTGAGCCTCCAGCTTTGACTCACGCGCTCCTTCGTTACACTCGCAGTGGAAAAATTTGCACCTCGATCTTGTGGCCGCTTCGCTTGCAGCATAAAAACTCGCCCGTAGCCATCGGATGAGAAGATGCCCCAAGGTAAAATCCACCACGTGGCTTTGAACCGGGTACTTTTATGGTATTTTAAATTTTGATCGATTTTGGGGGAACCAAACGAGCTATAAGGTCGCATAAAAAACAAAATGTGCAGAATAACATCCTACATTTATATTTTTGGAAAAAAACTCTAAAAACAAATAATTCTCGTAGGAAAAATCTCAAAAAATAGTTACTTCCGGTCAAAAAACGTGCTTCTGGTAGGTGGATTTTTTTGCCTAACAAACTCATCCGAGCGACGTAGACAACCAACATGTGTACCAAATCGGAATTAAAATGAGGCCGCTAGAGTGCGAACACATATATACATATATATAATTTTTAATGACAACCCCAAAACGTGTTCTGGGGACCATGATCGGTGCTCATTTGCTACTCCCGACCTTAGGTCTTACCATAAGGGTCACTGCAATAGCTCATTTTTCCTATGGAAATTAGCTTAAAAGCATAAAACAGGAAATTAAGAATTGTAAAGTACGTTATTCCCATATATGCTATTCAATTCTAGTAAATCATCAGCAGTATGGTACTATGGTGTGGTATTAAGGGATTAGTTATTGGCCAAGTTCGTGTTCTAAACCTATATATATCCCTCTAGAATGAAATAGGTATTTAGTAGTGCCTCTTAATTCAAATAATCAAACTGTTAAGATCTAAATTGCAACTTATCCCAGATTCAACTAGTAGCTTCAATTTCTCCACAGTCCTGGGCTGAGAAATCATAAAATATATTTGCAGACTTGGTAGTAATTCTTGAGGTGCTGACGGCATACCTATCAGGTTTATAAAGGGCAGTATAGTCACAACCTTACCTGTTATTACAAAACTATGTAATACATCTTTAGAAAACAGTATATTTCGTAATATGTGGAAACGTGCTTTGATCCGCACTATCAGCAAGACATCTAAACCTTTAGGTTCAGAGAACTATAGGCCTGTAAGTATATTGCCATTCAGATTCAAATGTTTAGAACAAATAATCCATCAGCAATTGACGAAATACTTAGAATAATCTTCTCAGTCGGGCAATAGCATTGGGAAAGCAATTAACTTATACGTGTATCTGACAATATACGATTAGTGATGGACCGTAGAGAGGCTAGAATATAACTTTATTCGATTTCTATAAAGCTTTTGACAGTGTTAACCATATCTTATTGTTTTTTAAAATTGAAGAAAATCGGACTGTCACCTCAAAGCATAACTTGGGTCAAATTGTAATTGTCTGGAAGGAAACAGTGTGTTTGTGGTGGTGAAGAAATGTCTATCTGGGAGGCTGTGACTCGTGGAGTTCCACAGGGATCCGTTTTAGGACCTTTATTATTTAGTTTATATAATATATATTGACGACATTAGTACTACACTAAAATACTGTATGCTTTATCTGTATGCTGTTGATCTACAAATATATATCTAAAGTCAATGACATCGGCAATGCTGTTAAGCATATAATGTATAACATTAAAAGTATTTGCCTACGGACTGAAGATCATGATTTACGAGTTAACAAATCAAAGACGCAACCCGTTATTATAGGCTACTCCCGACTGATGAACACTTGAACAACCTACCCAAACTTAAAATTGAAGGTGAATTATTAGAATATCGCAGCAGCGTTCGAAATCTGGGACTGACAATCAATGACAGATAAAACTGGACTGAATATGTAACCGAGACATGATATAAAATAATTGCAGGGATTCACTCTTCAAAAAAAATTAAAGATTTTTTCCATTTCATATTAGAGTGCTCCTTAGTAAAATCATTAATTATGCTATACTTTACCTGATAGAGAGTTCTGAAACACCCTGCATATAGTTAAATGTTGTTTTTAAACCATGCTCTCTAGAGAGTCGTAAATGTTTTAGTCAGTAAATTAAATGTTATCTCAAATTAATGATAACACAGTTAATAATCTCAAGTACTCCTAGTATTTCAAGAGGACTACAAAATCACAGGCTTTCTGCTTCTGTTGATGTTATTACACTTCATGTCCTCTTCTACAAGAATAAACAATATAATAATTTAGCTGACAAAATTACTGGAGAATGTTCATGAATGTAATCTACTCACTTGAATAGTAACCTACATCATTATTAGGGTTCAAGCAGCCAATATCTCTAGCCTCGATCATGTGCTGGTCCCAGATCTTTCTGTATTCTGGATCATGAAGGACATCGTATAACAAGTCAGGAGTGATCTCTGGGAAAGCTGCTTTAACCTAAAACCGTGAATATCAAAATTGTAAAATATTTTCAACCTCATTTCTCAACCTATACATAGTCAATGCACAGTCAAAATTTTAGCAAAAACCTACCACTACCATTATAAATATAAAGCAGGATATAAATTATAGCCTAAAAATGAT
>JAGFPH010000095.1:419905-437971 GCA_018207615.1 Philaenus spumarius
AAGCTAGTTTCCTTGACATTGACTGTGATCTTGTTTCTTACCGATAGTCATATGTTCGTTCCTATTAATAAGTTGTTGTTTTTTAAACTAAGACAATATTATTTATGTACTGTATTATTCATGTGAAGTTGTTACTGTCGTAATAATACAACTTTTGGTTCTCAATTATGTCTTTCTGATTCTTTAAAACTGTTCTCCCGATCCTATTCTCACAAATCGGTAACGTTATGCGCAAATCGGTAACGTTACGCGCAAATCGCTAACGGCCGATACAAATCGGTAACGTCTACGAAAGTGACATTATCTTTGTTTTGGGTATAGTATAAAATTTTGTTCGATGATCTATTTGATGTCTTCTATGTCTACCTTCGGTCCAAGTCGTCTGTATTTATTATTTTAATGGATACTGGAGTTAATTTAGAAAAGTTTCGTGATAAGTGGTGAATTATAACCTTCAATACTCATAAAAACCATTTTAATTCTTATAAAAACGTAAAATTATCTTATATTTCAATTCAGTATTACTTTATAATAGTCATAGCCTATGTCTACTCTGTTTTTTTAGTTAAAAAATAGCATAACATTATTTTTTTACCAATTTATTATGCGTTACCGATTTGTAATTATTTTCTACCTACCCTACTGAAAAAATTACTAATTAAATGAAATAAATAAAATTTAGCTCTGCTGCACATATTAATCAATTCTTTATTATATTATGGAGCTTCAATTAACCCTTAATTGAATTAAGGGTTAATTCAATTAACCCTTTGGGCGCACGGCGTACAAAACTCCGCAGATAATATGTTTGGTATTGTATGAGACACAATGCGGCAGCCCCGCCACTCATCCCCCCCACCTTATCTATCCCCCACTACCCCTCTACCTCCCCCGTTCGAGAGAGAACCAGTTTGCCGCTCAGCTCCGGCTAGTATAGACGTTTCTGCTATCAGTGTTGTCTTTTGTACACCGCGCGCCCTATTGTGTGAGTTTTTGTGCGGACATTTGTACGCCGTGCGCCCAATACCGGTATTGTTTTTACAAACTTTTTACGTATTAATTTTAGTGACATTGTCTTGTTTTGCGTTTCATCTCGCCGTGAGTTGTGTGTTTGTAATGTATTATAGTTATAATCTGTAAATAAACCTATTATTTTGTATAATATTTTGGTTACAATGGAAAATGAAGAAAGAAATCGTTTGCTTTCTTTACTTGATAGCGTCGAAAAAGAAATCCAAGAAGAAGAAAGAATTGCTGAACCTGGTATAGAGACTTTGCGTAAACAGTTGTTTGCAAATAATGAAGATGCTTGTGGTAATCGTGAACCTGCTCAAGAAGATGCTGTCGAACGGGAAGGATCTGATCAGTCCGAAGATGAATTGGAACACAGTGATCACGATACGGAGTCAGAAATATCTGCTGATGAAGAAATGGAAATAGAAGAAGATGATAGAGATGGAACAGTTAACCGGAATGTGTTAATTGGAAAAGACAAGGAAACTGAATGGGATGTTCACATGAACAATGCTAATTTACGTGGAAGAGTGCGAAGACGAAACATAATTCAAGCTGAAAGAATAGGAGTACGTCTTCCTACACCAAAAGGAGAAGCTTTGGCAACAAAAACCCCGTACGAAACTTGGAAGCTATTTTTCCCAGACTCGCTCATTGATGAGATTGTTGAGTACACCAATGTTTGGATACAGAAAAATAGAGCAAATTATTCTCGTGAAAGGGATGCTAAAGAGACTGACCGATTAGAAGTCCATGCTGTTATGGGTTTGTTATTTCTTGCTGGTATGTTGCGGTCCTCTCATACACGTATGGAAGATCTATGGGCAAACGATGGACTAGGAATTGAGTACTTTCGTTCCACGATGTCAATCAAACGTTTCAAATTTTTGTTACGAGCTATACGGTTTGACGACATAAGAACAAGGCGACAGCGTAAAGCAACTGACAAATTAGCTCCAATTAGATCAGTATTTGAAAGATTTGTTCGCAGCTGTCAACAGTACTACTCAGTTAGTGAATATGTTACTGTTGACGAAATGTTGGAGGCATTTCGTGGACGTTGTAGTTTCAGGCAGTATATACCAAACAAACCTGCCCGTTACGGTATCAAACTGTTTGCCTTGTGTGATGCCAGGACATTTTATACTGCTAATTTAGAAGTGTACAGTGGGAAAGAACCAGAAGGCCCATACAGGGTGAGCAATGCGGCGAGGGATATAACACTTAGAATGACATCACCAATATCAGGAACAGGACGACACTTGACAATTGACAACTGGTATGGGTCAATTCCACTGGCGAAAGAACTTTTGGAAAATCACCGTATTACTGTAACATGTACCCTGAAGAAAAATAAAAGAGAAATACCACCAGTATTTGTAAATGCCAGAGGGAGACAACCATGTTCAAGTTTGTTTGCGTACCAAAAAGACTGCACATTGCTATCTTATGTGCCTAAACGTAATAAAGTTGTACTATTACTATCAACTTTCCACAACACTGATGCCATTGACCCTTCCAGTGCCGAAAAAATTAAACCTTATCTTCTAACATGCTACAACAAGTATAAAGATGGGGTTGACACTGTGGATCAGATGGCCCCTGACAATCTTCTTTTCACTAATGAACATTAGTGGAATAAACAGCTTTGTCATTTTACGAAGCAATGTTCCTCAAGAAGCCGAAAATAGACGAATTTTCATAAAGAGTTTGGGCAGAGACCTCTGCAAGGAACACATGGCAAGACGAGCATCCATTCCAACCCTTCCTTTACTGTTGAGGGAAAGAATAAGGGAACTAGCTGGCCTACCAACACCCGCACGTGCAGTGGAGGAAAGTGACAATCAACCAGCAGCTGGGCGATGTTACTTGTGTGGACGTGCCAAAAACAGAAGAAGTCGTACCAGATGTCCACGGTGTAATCTCTTCGTTTGCAGAGAACACACGAAGTTCACCTGTCAAGAATGTGCAGGAGGGAGAGCAGTTCAAGGTTCCTCATCTGAAGATGACTAAGACATTTCCAAGTAAGAGATGGAAAACTTATGAAACGTTGTTCTTTTTGCTTGTAATATAGAACCATTGTCCATCTTATATTCAATTCTTGTAATAAAGTCAAGTTTTTCTAATGTATAGTTTTTTTTACCTGTAACTGCTTAAAATGATAAGCTTAGATAAATTTTGTTAACAAGCTATCATATTTGTAATTTAAAAATTAAAAATTGTTTAAAAAACAACTTGGGACTGAAAAATTACATTAAATATGTGTTTAGAGGCAAAATTAGTGTTTGTGGTACTTTGTACGCCACGCGCCCTATTACGTAACTTTTCCTTACGCGCCCTATTAAGGGTTAAGCCTATAATTGATTAATTTTGGGATATTAATTATTTTTTTTTTCTATCCTGATATTTACTCATTATGTGAGAGACACCCTTATGTTAATCAAACCCTGTTCCACAAGATCGATTATACCAATTCGAAACAAATTAAGTAGGCTAATAAAGTATAACCAATTTTTCTCATCATATCTTGAAAAAAAAATCTAATGACACCAGTGCCCATTTCTTTACATTATGTGTAAAAAGAATACTTGTCTTAAGTATATATATATAATTTATACATACACAAATTATTTCCAAAAGATGAATAAATCAGAATGAAATAATTAGAACAGGAGTGCTACAAAATTGCATCCATTCAATGATTTACCAGAATTTGCAATTTATTGTCTCTTATGATTTAATAATTTAAAATGTATGCAATTATGATGAAATACAGCACACTTAATAGGCCTAATACATCTTAATACCCACTCTAGATAGTCAAGTCGGAAGGATACTACACGTTTTGAGGTACCGGTATTGAACATTCTTAATTGCATAGCTATAGGCAATCATTTTTTTCAAAAACACTTATTTCTTACTATATACTGTAAACATAGGAAAGGATATAGAAATAAAGTGTTTTCTAGAAGGTATATCTTAACTGTTTGAGTTTTTAAATGTTAGTATTAGTTTACAATAGCGGGTCAATCGATACTACTATAAATACACAAACCTTAACTTTTTCTGTATAAATATAGTATTTATACACTTCACTGATGACGGGAAAGCAATATTTAACCATCTTCAACACATACAATATTAAAAACTTTCAAATCAAATGTTCCTTATGGGAATTTACATTGCAAAGAGCCGACATGTTTTTCTCAACGTTGCCGGATTTGTCTTGTTCTCTTTTGTGTAGAAACAAACAGTTTACAGACAACGACGTTGTTTTACATTCTACTGTTAAATTTTGAATACATGTAGGCCTAAACATACTGTGACTAAATACTATAGGTTAGAACCTTTTAGGTTTTTTTAATTATTATTCTTCCATTTCTGTTGCCATACACACCCAATTTAGTACAATAACCTCCTGATATTGTTTGATTTGGCAATGATGAAATTCCATTTTAATTAAGCATTTATATTGTATTTTCTATTGTTCCTTATGATACGTTGTTATTGTTTTTTGTTATTAACGTTTTGTTACATTATTTTTTAAATTTCCTGTTTTGTGGGTACTTTTTTGATTCATTGTTTACTTTATTTATTTCTTACTTGTTTGGTGAATGTGAAGTCATTTATTTTGTTATAATTACGTTAAATATTGCGAGAATGTCGAAACTTAACCTATGTAACTTCAAGTTCTATTTCTTTCATAATTCCTATTAATTAAATTTCCCGGGAATATTTTTGTTGTTTTAACAATCAGTTAAGACATGTTCTTTTACATTAAAAATTCCCTTAGAAATAGATTGACCCGCTATAGTAAATTTTCACCAAATGTTTATTTAATAATTATTTTGTTACATCACCTTGACCATCTTAAAATTGCTGCTTGCTGCATTTTTAGTCCAAACATGAGTGTCTCCTTTATTGTAGTCAAGCTTCCACCCTGTGTGATTATCAATGAGTTGTTTTAAATTTTCAAAATCCTTATCTTCTGCAACTTTGACAGTACCAACATCCATTTGGAATTGAATAACCAATCCCTATAAAAATTGTATATTTAAAAATTGTGTTTAACTGAATAATATTGTACAGTGAGAAAAATAAACAAGCATTTTTAGATGAAACTACAGTACAGTATCTATAGCTTTTTGGTAAAAAGAGGAAAAAGTAAAATAGTGTATTACGGTATATACTTACACATTTAGCAAGTCTTGTGTTATCTCGTTTAACTATCAATTTGAAATGTTTTCCTTTAATTATTGATGAATGAAATTAAAAAGTAATAATTATAATTCAGTGTTAACCTATATATCTCAACCGCAATAAACAAATTAAAACCAAGAATTTGTCATAAATGTACCGGTATTAACTTAAATATTAATTTTATTTATTTAACACTGCATCATTTAACAAAATAAATGTTTTGTTAAAATATCTGACTCCGATTGATCCAAATGGTACTTTGATTTCTTGATATCAAACAATGTATAACAGCTGTCACATTTCTTAATAATATTACGTTATGATTCTGATCACGAATAAAAAATAAACTAAACTATAATGTGTAAATACAATATAATTTATATTTTTCAATAATACTCTATTAATGAAACCATTATTTTTTAAATTAAACATAAACTCTGCCTACTGAGCCTAATGCCTAGTCTACTTTCAGTTCGTTAAATTGATTTTGCCCTGTTCAAGCTTGCGCCTTGAGCTCTGTAATATAATGATTTATGTGCAGTATTACAATTTATAAAACGATATAATCACTTTGTGTTTTAGATATTTTAGTATTCTGCACTAACTTTTCTTAAACGAAAAGGGTAAGGGTATTTATTGATATAACATCTCAAAACAGCTTGTTTGGTCAAATATTTTAAAAATAAGAGTATTTGTAAGATAAAGGCTAAAAAGGAAATTTTACTCGAAACTATAAATCGTACAACAGAAATTCTTCACATTTTGTAATGTTATTTCTTAATATTACAATATTAAATATTACTTTAAAAGTGATGTGTATTATTGTAGGTTTTATTATTATCTAGCTTAATATCCCAGATATCCTATACAGATACCCTTACCTTATATGCTTATATGTATAAGGTATCTGATCTAGGCTAATATGATCAGTTTGATGGTTGAGCTGAACAGCTGAGACAGCCGATTGTGTTGATGTTGCTAAGAAAGTAACAATGTACTTGATCATCTGTAGTATCATTAATCTAGATCTAGAATATACTATCTAGGCCATATTGATAGCAGTAGACGAAAACTAAATTTATTGTTAGTTTGATAGTTCTGCTGGTGATTTTGAAAATTGTTTGTGTTTTAACTTTTAATTGTAAGTTCGAATGTGAAGGAATTATTGTTATTAGGAACATCCAAAATTGTATTGGTAATTTACTAATTAATTGGTGTTATTTTAATAGCATACTTAGTGCAAATAATTTTTGTATTCTCTTTTTTAACCCTAGAACACTATCGTTAATCTGAATGTCGTTATTATTTGCGAGACGTAATATTGACGTGTATAACCTCCAATACCTGTATATTTCCGGAAAATGGTGAATAAATTAAAGCTACATATAAAATGGAATCATTTTTACTATTTGAATTACAGATATTCAAATTACATGATATAACTTTATAAAAGAATTTGTATTAGTAAATATTATTCATTACATATTAGGCCTATGTTTCATTTGTTCGGAACCTATGCATACTGAGGGCATTTTTTCACTTGATGTTACCACAGATAACTTTTCCGCAGTTACAGTAAGCATCTGACATTCTCTTCTTTTTCCAATCATAAAATGAACTGTAGGTCCTTCTTCCTTACTGAGGAACAACTTCATTTCTATCACATGGTAAAATATACCCTACTGTTAAAACTAGCGATATGTAAACTTAATGTGTTGTTTAGATAGTGGAGTATAAAGTAGGCATCAAACTAACACAGATGAACGTACCCACCAAGCAGTCTCAAAGGCAACTAACTGCCAAAAGCATTGCTAAGAGGCTGCAGTGGTAGAGGGGCGGAGGAGAAGGGGAAGGGACAAAATGTCGGCGCCACACGTCACTAGTGTTCTAGAATTAATGAAAATAATTGTCACTCTTCAATCTAGAATCTACATTCTTAAACTTTGGTCTGTAAGCTACACTTTCCTACAGAGCTGGTTATTATTTTTTACCTAATAAGATAAATAACAATATATTATTGTGTTGCAGACTAGGCCTAAGTTTACAACACGCCACTCAGCTGATATCTTTGCAGACGTCGACTTACTTGTTTTTATTAAAGTAAATACTTCAGGCTATTTTTTCGTACCTATACCGCATATGGAGAGGTGGTGTGTTGTAAACTTTACCTACAGACTATTACATTGCTAATAGGTTCCTTGGAACACCCTATTAATTTGATAATGTAAGGCAAAATCTAATAAATTGTGTTGTGCATTTTAGTATTGGTAACTTTTAAAAAAATGTTAGGCTTGACTTGTCGAGAACCCGTTTTATTCATTCTACAAGAATTTTATAGACTTAAGAATGATAACATCTTTATGTCTAAGTGTAAACATTCACTAACAGTTTATCTGCAATCCGCGGACTGCAGGCCTAAGTGAAGATTTTTAACTCTCACAGGCTATACACTATTCAGTTCTAATGACAGACTTGATCTGCAGATAATGAACTGACAGATTAATAACTGCAGGCAAACTGTAGGGTACACTCACCATACGTTTAACAGTTTTGTCGTCAGTTGAGTTCAAAATTTATTGGTAAAAGTAAATACAACGCGTACCGTAGGTAAAAAGTGAAATAAAGGCAGTTATAAATGTATCCAAATAAAAAATTGCAGCTTTATTAATATTACTAACCTAGCGAAGAAAGAAGTGCTGCTGGGCAAAAGATTGGCTTCTTGAACTTTAATATTTTATTTTTAATGTTTCTAAATTTATTTTTAATATCAGAAAATAATTATATCCTAATTTTATAAATTTTTAATTAATATTTTATAATTTGTTATTTTACTAGAAGAACAAAGAATTGTAATTTTTAAAAAGAATATAAACAAATTTAAATCAGATAAAGCATAACCATTTACAGTATCGACACACAATCAAGGCCTTTAAACATGATTGTGTAAATTTACACAATCATTTTTTAAAGACCTTGATTGTGTGTCGATGTAGTGAATTCCTGGATTAGGTTGAACAGAATAATAGTATTAATTAATAATTTAATTGTAAATTTTCATCAAACTTGAAGGCATACTGGTAGCTTTCAATTGAATTGTATTTACTTTGATTTTGCTTTCCATAAAGAAGGATTTTGGCGGTAAGTGTATGTAAATTCTGTCAAAAAAGTACAGATTTATCACTCATTTCCTATTAAATACAAGTAAATCTGTCACAAAACTTCCAACTAGCCTAAAGATTTCGTCTGCAGATCAGGTCTTAAGATATTTGCCCACACACAGGATTAAACGACAGTCCATCTAATCTGCAGGTTTCAGCATGTCCAAGAACTGTGTGTGTGTGTGGCGAGATTTATCTTCAGTTCATTGGCCTGCAGATAAACTGTGTAGTGAATGGTTACACTAAGGATTATTATTTTATAGTTAGGTTTACAGGTTTCTAAACCTGATAATAATCTAACATTAATTTTGACAATGTCTAGGCTATTTTACTGAATTATATCAATTAAAATAAATTATTATTAGAGTAGTAGGCCTTCTAATGAACAATTTTTGGAACAGAATTATGCCCAAAACAAATTATTTTATTTTCAATGTATTTTTTTAGCAGCAGTAGGCTATAGTTAACTTTTTATGGATTTATATTAAATATAAATTTTGTATTTAGGCTATTGTTTTTTTAAAGGTTATTACTAGTACCTACAAGTTTAAAAAAAGCATGAATTTTTACTTTCTCCACCCTATACGTAGTATATGGAGAAAGTATTGTTTTCGTAAAAATGTTCGAATTTGAATTTTCAGTTGAATTATCTGTTTTGGTGCTCCCAGAACCCCAAAAAATTGTTTAGTGCAATTATCTGTGTTGGTGCTCCCTGAACCCAAAAATATTTTTAGTGGAATTTTTTGTTTTGGTGCTCCCTGAACCCAAAAAAGTGTTTTTAACGTGGTGTCTGTCTGTCAGTGTGTCAGTATGTATACACGACCAGAGGGGACACTATTGGTCCGATTTTCATGAAATTTGGTATGTAGGTACTAAACCCTAATATCTCCAGGCATTTTTTTCATTTTTTGGAATTATAAATTTTTAAGGGTAATTTACCCCAAAAAACCAATAAAAAACGACAAAAATGCAAATTTCTCAAAAACGGCTCTAACGATTTTGATCAAATTTTCAGTATTTATAGTGCTTAAAATGCCAAACAAAATGACACAACCCGCTTTTATCAAAACTTCGGCGTTTCATAATTATGGGGAAATGTTAAAAAATAAACAAGTTTATGTTGTCAATCTAGCATCACGGCGACGGCCGCACGGGGTAGCACAACGGTAGCGAGGACGGCCAGTAATTCAAAGGTCGCGCGATCGAATCCCGCCTGGGACAATAACTTTTTTATACGATTGACGTAGGTAGAATATTATTTTTTTGTTTTGTTCTAAAAAGTAGTAAATAAAATGATTAAAAACAATATTATTTTGACTACAGTAAGTTGGGAGAAAGTTTGTGTCAGTTAACTGATACCGTTTATTACTATTAGTTTAGTTCATTATGATAAAAAAATTAATATGAGAAACTGTGACATTAATATTTTGTCAAAAGTATAAAATTAAGGAAAAATAAGAAAAAGAAGACCATTAAAAAAAAGAAAAACATGAAAAGTTGTAGAAGTGATGTTCTAACCAGGTGTGAATCATTTAAGTATCCTATATATTTTTATTCAAGCAATAAAGTAAAAAAACTTATTTTTGATATTTTACCTATTTTCCCGATTATCGCGCGTTGACTCGCGACAAAGTTCGTATCTCCCAAACGGTTTAAGATAAAAAAAATGAAAAAAATATTGACAGAATCAGTGAAAAACAAGCTATAACACACTTGCCCCAGTTGTCATTTACATTGCCTCTTATGGAGGATTCTATGGCTGTGGTTGCACTTACCCCGGATGCATGGGGCAAGTGCAACCAGTGGACATGTTTTTTATTTTATTTATTTTTTAATTTATGGTAAACAGTAAAAATATTCTAATTGTAGGATATTGTAGCTAGATAAACCCTAATACTGTGTGCTGAGTTTTATTTATCTCTCTCCTTAATAGTTACTTCACAGTAACAGTTCAAAATTGAAAAATAAATAAACCTGGTTGCACTTACCCCTTTTCACCCTATACGACACTATGCCAACAGAAATGCAAGAATAAAAAAATAGCCTAAAGTTCTTACTTATAGTCTATAGTCACAATATGTTTACCTGTATTCAACATTTAACAGTAGAATGTAAAACAATGTCGTCTTCTGCAAAAATATCAGCAAAAAAGTACTAGAATGGCGTTTAGCAATCAATTTTAGCTTAATAATTAGGGGAAAGTACATAACACTCCAGCTGGTTTGAAGGTTAGGTTACTATTCAGGGATTCCATGGTAACGGGTGTTATAGTTGGACATGTTTTCAATTAAGTAAACTTAATAAAAATACATAAATATAAAATAACAATATAATTGAATTAAATTATATGTCCCTAAATTGTTATCCCAAGCATTATAATGATATATTTTCATATGGAATTGTAGTTATACATCAAAAGCCGGTTGTAACGGGTGTTACACCATTTGGACATGGCAACAGAGGTGTTAGTAAATAACTCCAAAACTCTGTGAAGTTACTCAGTATAAAAATCTGAATAAAAATTATTTATTTCACAATTAAATAAGAATTCACAAATGTATACTAACATTGTTATTAATATCCTACTTTTTGTTTTCTTATTTTTAACATAGTGTAACGGGTGTTACGTGTACAAACATAGATGCGTTTTGGGTGAGAAAAAGTACTTCTGAGTAAATTATTTACATTTAAACCATCATTGTTAGTATCATTAGTTAGTCTAGCAAATATATGGTACAAATTAAAGACCACTTCCTAGAAGATATTGGCAAATAAAGTTACTTTTTGTAAACACCAATTTTTGACTTGAATTCGTAAACAATTGTAAATAAACCTTTAGGTTTTACAGTTGGATTAGGCAGTTTTCCTATTATTTGTTCAAATTTGATATCTTTGATGTCTTGATCATCTGCAATGAATGTATTATTTTTGGTTCCTTGCGATTTTAAAAACATAACAGATAAGTAACTGTCTTCATCAACTCTGCTTTGGCAAATAGCTGCATAACTAAATGATCTATCTCTGGCTTTATATCCTCTTGTTGTTTCACAGGAAACTTTTACTAGGACATACATCCCAGAATAAACATCATTACTGCTAGGGATAGTGGAGTAAGTTAGTGTTTCATTTTCTTCTTCAGAATCTGTCTCTGAATAAACATCGCTGTAGTGGAGGCACCGCTTAACTGGTGGGTGTTCTATAACTTCATCTTCTTCTAATACAATTGGAACCTTTAACATCAATGTTAAAGTTGTGACAAGACTGTATGTTTGGAATAATAGGAAGTATCTTTGACCAATACTCATTTAAAGCTGCTTCAGATTCATCAACTGTTGTTTTGTTGATATAAAGACTTGTAATACCTGTTATTTTGTTATTCACATAAGCATGAAAATCTTCTGCTGATCCTATGAGCAAATCTCTATTACCTTTCGCAGCCATCCACACATGGCGTTTGACTGTCCCACCAATCCCATGAACTGCACCTTTTCCATGGCAACTTGCGAAAAAATTCCATTCAATCTTCAAGCCAAACAGATTTTCAAGTTTACAAAGATTTGAAATATTGAACTTAATTGTAAATTTCCTAGATTGGGCACTTAGATCTTGCTCTTCTGTAGGGATCTTGAATTCAACATGAAATATTTTTAAATGAGTAAGATTTTACATCAATGTAGTGTTTAAAGTGAAAGTGTAACACCCGTTACTTGAAAATATGTAACACCCGTTACATGATTTCAATGTATTTTTAGTGTAAATATATGAAAAATACCTCCACAACTTAAATAAACATGTGCTTAAACCTTACTTCTGCAATTGTTCATTTCATAAACATTTATGATTTTTATACTACACAAACTTTTGTATGTTTTATGTAACGAGTGTTACAATTTAACATGGACTAATTTAATGTAGATTTTGAACAAAATTAATAATATCTTACATCTGGAAAAATAAAATTATGAAAGAAGAATCTTCAATCCAACTAATGAGATCAACAATGGCAACAATCCGCTGATCCTAACATAAAAAAGCAGGTTGGCCAATTTTGATTAAAAATTACCCAGCCTCCCCCAAACATGTATCAGTCAGCAAATTTGAAAAAAAACTTACAAAATGGAAAAGTATACTTTATTTTGTTGATACTTTGATAAAATATATACTTTTCCAAAGGGTTTTAACACATAATTATCTTGTTTTAGTTGATTTAATTTTTTTATGCTTAGGCTCTGTTTAGCATTGAATACCTGTATTGTGTCTTGAATTGGTTAATTAACTGTAACTACTAGATATATTGTTAATATTGTGTCTTGAATTGATTGAATTAATTATAATAAGGTATTGATATAACACATTTTATTAATCTTGGTTACATTCACAGAACTTGAACAACAATGTACTAAAACTATTGCTGAATAGTTGTTTACAAATATGACTATAAACATATGATTCAATAAACATATGATATCTACAATATTCTGCCCCACTTAAAATCGAAAGTCCGTTGGAAACAAAATTAGGATACATCGAAGAAAATAAAAACTTTACATAACATAGTCTTTAAACCGTTCTGGTTGTTTCATCATTCTCTCCGAACGTCTTGGGTTTTGGTCGGGATTGATCTCTTGAGGTGGTACAAGTGGATGTGGTAGTAATGGAAAGTCTTCATTTATAGTTTGAGGAAGTCGTGGAACATCAAAACACTGTGTAGGGCTAAAAGTAACAGACTTCTTATTTTTCTTGCTGACTAGTGCTGAGTAGAGTTGGTTTTATTATTCTTCCACTGTCCAAAAGTATCAAGTAGTGTAGTTTGCCAATTTTCTTGTATACTTCACCAAACTCCCTCCAAATGTTTTTGTTATTTTTGAAGAATCGAACATGTACTCTCTCCTTTACATTCAAGCTTCTTGTAGACTTTTTGGTTATTGTTTGTTTTGGATTGTTTGAGAAGATAGCATTCAAGCGAATTCTGAATTTTCTATTTAAATAAAGTTTTGCAGGTGATTTTTCACATGCAAGATGGGTAGCTCGATATCAAAACAATATCTTTCTTAATTTGTCTTTAATTGGAATGTGTTTATTAGAGGTAGCTAGAAGTTTGTGTTTGAGGGTTCGAACATTTCTCTCTGCCAAACCGTTTGTTGCCGGATGACCCGGAGCAATGAATTTTGAAAAGTTTGGTATAAACCTTGAATAATATGTCACAAGTCCTAAGAATCTCTTTCCTTCGTCAGGGTTAGTTGGTCGAGGCATGTTTCGGATTGCATCAGTCTTGGTTGGAGATTTTCTTATTTTGTTGTATTCAATTATATGTCCAAGGTATTCAATTGATTCAGAGAAGAAAGAACATTTTTGTTTTTTAACATGTAGATCATAATCTGTTAACCTTTGAAGGCAAAGTTTAAGGTTCGAAGTGCATTCATCAAGTGTACAGCCATGTACAATGATGTCATCGAAGTATGCTTCTGTCTTGGGAACTCCGTTTAAAATCTGTGAAATTATTCTGTTAAATTCAGATGGAGCTGTTTTAATACCAAAACTTAACCTATTCATTCGGTACGTACCTCTATGAGTTGATATTGTCTGGATTTTACTACTTTCTTCATCGACTTGTAAGTGAAGATATGCTTTAAATAAATCGAGTTTGCAAAAGTAACATGAGTTACATAAACTACTTAGAACATCATCAATTCTTCTGATTGGATGGTTAGCTTGAACTAGTCTTTCATTCACTCCACATTTGTAATCGACACAATGTCGAACACTTCCATTTGGTTTTGGAATTACAACTAAAGGTGATCCCCAGTCACTGCAATTGACAGGAGCTAAGATACCACTTGATTGTAAATCCTCTAGTCCTTTATCGACAAGTTCTCGTAGAGCATGAGGAACATTTCGCTCACGAGTGAAGACAGGCTTAGCTCCTTTTCGAAGTTGAAGAGAAATTTTAATACCTGGCACACTACCTACTTTTTCTTCAAAGACATGTGAAAATGTTTTGTAATTGTCATCTGGTATTTGTTAGATTGGACATTTGAAATTGAACTGGACGTTTTCATTTGATCATAGACTTGTTTCAATTTAATGTTTAATTCTCTTGTTCATTTTCTACCTAGAAGAGCGTTGAAACCTGGAGGAACTATATGTAACTCTCCTTGTATTGATTTACCATTATATTTGACATTGACTATTACTTTCCCTTTGGGTTTTATGAAATTTCCTGAGTAAGATTTAAAGTCAAACTAGTGGACCGGGCAATGCTTCGCTATTGCTTGATTTACCTCACCTAAAATTATATTCAGTTTTTGATCCAAATCAGTTGTTGATCAAAATCAGCTGTTGATCAAAATCAGCTGTTTTAAGCTTTTCATACGAACAGCTGTTTTTTGTGCCCCTGATAAAATCAAAAGAAATCTTTCTTCTTCTGCCTTAAGATTGACCTTCCATAAGATTAACATGGCAACTTTGAGGGCCACTGGGGCGAAGCCCTTAACATACATTGAGCTCATTTTAAGGGAAGCACAACTTCAGAGTGAGCTCTGTAAAATGACACCAAAAACATCAAAATCGGTTAAAAACTCTAGGAGGAGTTCTACTCACAAAATAACCCCTAGCAAATTAATTATGTATAGATTATTTTGTGTCCTCTAGAGGAACATTTAGATTGAGACGTTTTGAAAATCATCTTCTGCAAGCCAATGAATATTTTGTTCCAGAGTCTATGTCAAATTTTTGTATCTTTCCATTTAGTGTAACATGAACTAAATACTTATCTATGTTGAATGAAACTTCAAATAATTCAACGACTTTACAGTTTTGAATACATGGGTCAACTTTCTTTATGCCAAAGCTTTTGCCTCAGTCAGATTGATTAGATTTAGAATCATCATAAAAAAAATGGCTATTTTGCTTAACCTTTGAAAAAGATATGAAAGACTTGATACACACCTTAGCTACATGCCCATTTTTACTTTCTCACCCTATACGTAGTATATGGAGAAAGTAGGCCTATTGTTTTCGTAAAAATGTTCGAATTTGAATTTTCAGTTGAATTATCTGTTTTGGTGCTCCCAGAACCCCAAAAAATTTTTTAGTGCAATTATCTGTGTTGGTGCTCTCTGAACCCAAAAATATTTTTAGTGGAATTTTTTGTTTTGGTGCTCCCTGAACCCAAAAAAGTGTTTTTAGAGTGGTGTCTGTCTGTCAGTCTGTCTGTATGTATACACGACCAGAGAGGACACTATTGGTCCGATTTTCATGAAATTTGGTATGTAGGTACTAAACCCTAATATCTCCAGGCGGTTTTTTCATTTTTTGGAATTTTTAATTTTTAAGGGTAATTTACCCCTAAAAACCCATAAAAAATGACAAAAATGCAAATTTCTCAAAAACGGCTCTAACGATTTTGATCAAATTTTCAGTATTTATTTATAGTGCTTAAGATGCCAAACAAAATGACACCACCCGCTTTTATCAAAACTTCGGCGTTTTATAATTATGGGGAAATGTTTAAAAATAAACAAGTTTGTGTTAAGTCAATCTAGCATCGCGGCAGCGGCCGCACTGGGTAGCACCACGGTAGCGAGCACGGCCAGTAATTCAAAGGTCGTGCGATCGAATCCCGCCTGGGACGATAATTTTTTTATACGATTGACGTAGGTAGAATATTATTTTTTTGTTTTGTTCTAAAAAGTAGTAAATAAAATGATTAAAAACAATATTATTTTGACTAGGCTACAGTAAGTTGGGAGAAAGTTTGTGTCAGTTAACTGATACCGTTTATTCTTATACATATTACAAAACAACTTTTTTCAATCAGTTCGACAATCACCTACTTTGTGATACCTTTTCCACATCTGATAAGATTATCTATACCGAGAGCTTGGAAGTCAGGTCGGTTACTTTGAGAACTTGACTTGTGGCTATAATTTTGTTTGAAGGTATTCTTTCTTTGATTTGACTTTGATCGACTTCTAGAATAGTGTCTGGAAGACTTGTAGACTTTGTTAGTCTCTTTGTGTACTTTGTGTATCTTTGTGACTTTGTGTAGGCTACTTGACTAGTATCTTTGTGTGAAACACTGGATTTATGGAAACTTGACTGATGGTTATTTTGACTTTGAGTGAGCTGTTTGCTCTCTATTTTTGATGTTTCAAGGGCTATGGCTTTAGTTAAAATATCGTCAAAAGATGACAATCAATCAGACATTGAATAAATTGAGCTCTTAGAAAAACATAGGCAATTGATAAAGTTTTGTCACATTCACATTTAGTTACAAATTCACAATCTGTTAAATCATGTTGAAGATCAGCGAGCTACAAATTCAGATACTGATTGATTTTCTGTTTGTTAGATTTAGGAAGTAATGTTGGGAAATTACAACTCATGCTTGCACTTTTCATAGGTGTAAGCATTTGTTTGAAAGATTTTATTAGATCTTTATAGCTGAATTTATTTACTGGTTTTTCTGGGCCTAAAAATAAAGCTAGGCTATTGCAATGGAAAGATCCAATTGAAACACACAAAAGTTGAGCTTGTTTTTCTTTATCAGTTACATTTTTCAATGAACAATCATTTTGATAACGTTCTACATAGTTTAAAATTGATTTCTTTTTAGAATCAAAGTTTTCAAATGGTATTAGGGTAGAAGTTGACATAGTTTCATTTGGCCTATTTTTCCTTTGCTATTTACTATCATTGAAATTGTATTTATGAGCATTTGTTGCTGTACAACCATAGTTTTCATAAACTGTTTAAATTGTTCAGGATCCATCTTGAAATTATGCAAGCTATTTGAATTTACAGGAATTGAATTAGTAAATAGTTTGAATTAGTATTTAATTTGTTTCCTACTGTTAATATGGTTTGACCTAAAGGCTTGAAAATGAGCGAATATAACTTAGCCCTACGGCCAGCCCTACGCCGTAACTTAAAACATTTCTAAAAATATCGGTCATGTACAAACACGCAAAATAAATACATTTTTTAAACACATGTACTGAACAGAATAATTGCTTAATATTAAACAAATTTGGTAAACACATACTTTAGGTCATTGTATTGTAGGTATTATATATATTTTTTTAAAGAATTCGTTGAATGCTTCTTTAAGAAAATTAGCCTTGCATTTGCTTCAAAAGTCAGAAATCGCGTGAAAGACAATACATTTTTTAAAGACTTGTACTAAACAAAATAATTTTTCAATGTTAACCAAACTCCGTAAACATATAATATAGTTAAGTGTATTAATTATATAAATTTTTAAAGAAATTCTTCGAATGCTGCTTTGAGAAAATTAGCATTGTATATGCTTCAAAAGTCGAGAATCTCGCGAAATACAATACATTTTTAAAAGACTTGTATTGAACAAAATAATTGGTCAATGTTAACCAAACTCCGTAAACATATAACATAGGTAAGTGTATTAACTACATAAATTTTTAAAGAAATTTGTCGAATGCTGCTTTGAGAAAATTAGCCTTATATATGCCTTAAAAGTCGGAAATCTCGTGAAATACAATACATTATTAAAAGACTTGTATTGAACAAAATAATTAGTCAATGTTAACCAAACTCCTTAAACATATAATATAGGTACGGTAAGTGTATTAATTATAAAAAATTTTTAAGAAATTCGTTGAATGCTACTTTGAGAAAATTAGCCTTGTATATGCTTCAAAAGTCGGAAATCTCG
>JAGFPH010000095.1:438583-454014 GCA_018207615.1 Philaenus spumarius
TTTAAAAATTTTTATAATTAATACACTTACCTATATTATATGTTTACCAAGTTTGGTTAATATTGAGTCATTATTTTGTTCAATACAACAGCTTAAAGAAAATATTTAATTTCGCAAGATTTTCGACTTGTGATGCATTTTTAACGCTAATTATTGAAGTTTTACACATGCAGTCATTAATCTTTATAAATATTGTATTAATACATATTAAAAATGACTTTATACTAATATTTTATTAAATACAGGAAAAACATAACGAGAGGATACATGTTTTTTGAAAGGTTTGTAGCGGTAGGGCTAGCGTAGGCTATCGTAGGGCTGGCGTAGGGCTAACTTCAGGGCGCCTGAAAATGTTGCTAATCTTAGCCTAACTAGCTTAAATCTTCTAGCTTAGTTTGGTTATTAATTACATATTTACCATGTGATAATTATAATATTCTTCATGTTTCTCCTAATTTAATTTCTAAATTGATATCCTCGTCGCCAAAACTATTGTGTCTTGAATTGGTTAATTTTAACTGTAACTAGATATTGTTAATAGGTACACATTTTTTTATCTTGGTAATATTGAACAGAACTTGAACAACAATGTACTAAAACTATTGCTGAATAGTTATTTACATATGACTATAAATATATATATATATATAAACATATAATTCAATAAACATAAGATATCTACAATAGTTACTAAATTATGGATTTGAAAATGAAAGCATAAAAAAAATTGCCTGACGTTCTAACTTACAGTCTCCAATCACAGTACGTTTCCATATTGTTAATATAGGCCTATAATATATGTTTCTAACATCAATTAATTGAGTTGTTTTGTATAACAGAAATATTAGCTGGATTGTGGATGTATACTTTGGCCAAAAATTGTTATGATAGGCTGTGCCTTAAATCCTGTCGGTCAGTATTCAAAATTTTGTTTTGTTTATAATTTATAATTTATTTGTTTTATAATTTATAAACTTAGACTATTTACACTAGTATTCTAATTTTGTGTATGAAAATTAAATTATTCTGTTCTTTATTTTTGGTCATTCATAACTTCTAATAGGGTATTAATTATTCAATATTTTTTGTTTTAATAAATTTTTCTAATGCTGTTACATCATATATATTCAACGCAATGGTATAGAATAATATTACTTGATAATCACGAAAACATTTTTTAAAGTACAGTAATCTAGTCTGCAACATTACTTTAGGCAATATCTTAATAGCTAGCTCACAATATATCAAGTCTTAGGCTTCTCTAGGCCTACTTCATTTTCTTTGCATCCTTTTTAAATGGAAAACAAATTATTTTTTAGTTTTATTTACTGCCATAGTATTTTTATTTTAAAAACAAAATGAAAACCATATAAATTGAAGTTACATCTTTTGGAGTTAATTTTTTGAACAAAAATAAAATAAAATTTAAAAGTTAAAAAAACACTTTAGTTTATAAAATAAGCAAGTTATTTATTAAGTTACGAATCTAATTTAATAGTTAAATTTTATTTTATCTAAAAACCTAAATAATTTTATTAAATTTAATACAATCTATGTTGCTTAAACAGGTGCAAAATGAGCCAACCGAGCGTGAATACTGGAAATGTAGAATTGGATAACAATATTAAGCAATGGTTTCAGTGGAATAAGGTAAATCTATAGGCTAGTTAACCTTCAGGTAAATGTTTATGAACCTATTAAATCTTATATAATATTAGGGGCTCTGCTTCTGCTCGCTTCGCTCACCAATTCCAGCGGTGACCCATGGCAAAGCCAATGCAGATTATTGTATACTCTAATATTTTCACAAAAATGACGATTGAGCGGTGACCTATACATAGCTAACGTAAGACAGAGATATAAATAGTGATCATTAAACAAATGTTGATGTTAGGCTACCCATTAACCCTTTGAGGACCGACGGTACTTTTAAGTACCACCCAATTCAAGTGTCTTTATAAAAGGTAACAGTGGCTTTATCTAAAAGTTGAGGCCTGGAGGTACTTTAGAGTACCATTGCAGTTCTGTAAAACATCAGGTCTACACCTAGTTTCAACAAATGCCACCAGAAAGCAGGACTTGCTTGGCTAGTGCTTGCTTCCAATTGGCAATTTATATGGTGTGATTTCCCCAATTTTTTAATAACATGTTCTAGTCTTTCATTTGTCAGTATTTTTTATTAAAAGGGTAGCATATTGTTTTAAATTAATTACTTAACTTATTAAGAACTGATCTAAGTTTTTATTATAAACCTCTACAAATTATACAGATTCAAACTTAAGAGCAACCAAGCAAACTTCCTATAACCACTCTTAGATGGTGCTGATAAACTATCTTTTACTTTACACATAATAATTATACCGATAGTAAAGTAACTGAAGTTTTGTTAATTTGTCAGTTTTCTTTAATCAAGGCTTAGCCTAGTGGATAACGTTGTGTCTTCCTGATCAGAAGATGCTGGGCTCGAATCTAGGCTAGGGAGACCAGATACTTAATCATATCTGTGGTTTGAGGGTAGGAGGGCGGAAGTAAAGGAAACGGTGGTTGGCTCGCTTCCAAGCTGATGGGATATTTTTTTTTTATTATTACAATCTTAATCTATAGATTAAATATAAGTAATACATATAACATAAATAACATGTATGAAACCTAGATATTAACTAAGTCCTGTGGTTTATGACGCTTAAGTCGTCTTTTGTCACATTCCATGTCTAAAAGTTGGAGAGCTTCCACGTTCACATGATGATAAGCTCAGTCTCTTTTCATGCCGAGAAACGCAGTCTTGAATTACCTCATTCACAGTTTAGGTTTAGGTCTGCATGAAGGTTATAATTTCTTTGGTACCATCTTGCATTTGTAATTGTACGAATAATACTATTTTGTATTCGCTGTATAATTAATTGATTTGAGGGTTTCGTACATCCCCATAATTCCGCACCATATGTCCAAATAGGACTAATAATAGAAATATACAATAATCTCTTATGGTACAAAGCCAATTGGGATTTTCATCCAATCAACCAATGCAGATCGCGCAGTTTTTGTTTTATTTGGTTTGCTTTCATACATACATGATGCTTCCAAGAAAGACGTTCATCGAGATACATTACAAGATATTTAGCAGATTTACTCTGTGGAATTAGTTTGTTATTAAGATAAACTCCAAAGCCTGGATCTATGTGCCGTAATGACAATGTCACTTTGAGAAGATTTTAGTTCATTAACTTTAATTTTCCAGTCATCTGTCCATTGAGTTATTTTATTTAATATCAACTGTAGGTTTCCTATTGCTTCAGCATGTGATTGATTCACAGCCAATATGACAGTATCATCGGCAAATGTAGCTATTGTGGTTTTATTTGTAGTTGGAATATCTGCTGTGTATAACAGGTAAAGTATTGGTCCTAGAACGCTACCTTGCGGAACTCCTGCTTTCATTGTGTAGAGAGCTGACTCAGATTCTTCTTTCATCACTCTAAATTTCCTGTCAGTTTGGTATGATTTCAATAGATGGCAATAGTTCCCCGGCACCACTCTGTTAAGCTTAAAAAGAAGCCCCTCATGCCATACCTTATCAGAAGCCTGTTGAATGTCCAGAAAGACTGCACAAGAAAATTGCTTTTCCTCGAATACCCTTTCAATAATAGCAGTAACTCTATGGACTTTATCTATAGTTGAGTGCTGGTTTCTGAAACCAAACTGGTGATCTGGTAGTTTTATAAATGGCTTCAACCTTTTGCAAAAGAGCTTCTCCCAGAGTTTAGCTACCATAAAAAGTAAAGATATTGGTCTGTACGATGTTATTTCTTCAGCCTGCTTGCCTGGCTTTAGCAGCATAATCATTTTTGCTGTCTTGAAGCAATCAGGAACAAATTCAAGTTTAAAACAATCGTTGAACAAATTTGAAAGGAATATTATACATTTTCTGGACAACTCCTTTAATATAACTGATGGAATTTCATCAATACCTGGTGAATTTCTTGGATTTAATTTATCTATTTCTTGAGCAACTTCAAATGGTATTGTAAGTTTGATACGTTTGTCATTGTTATACATTCTTGCTAGGTTAACTGTAGACTGACACTCGTGTGGTTGAAATACTCCATAAAGATGTTTGGCAAACGATTCAGCCTTTTCATCATCATGCCGTAACCACCTTCCTCCTTCATCTCTAACTGGAGGAACTCTAACTGTAGGTCACTTAAATCTATGCGTAGCTCTCCACAACGAAAAGTTGGTATCCTCTTCAGCTGATAGACCTTCCAAGTAGCTCTCGAAACAACTTCTCTTTATTTCTTTAATTAGATGGTTAAGCTGATTACTTATTCTGTTAAATTTATTCTTGTCAACAGGGTTTCTTGATTTGTGCCAGATACGACGTGCTTATCTCCATCTTTTATCATTTCTCTGACTTTCAGAGGATAGCATATACTTTAGTATCGAGAAGAATTGAGGCCTGGGGTTGAATTTCTAGCAGCCCCACGAATAGCATCTACCAACTTGCTTGCTTCAAAATTCAGATCCGCTGTAGTTTTACATTTGTCCCTTATGTCTATTTGATTATCTAATTCATTCCTAAAATCATCCCAACTAGTATACTTATTTGTGAGAGTTGGCCTTTTCTTTTTATGTATGATCGACAAACTTAATACCATTAGTAAAGGAACATGATCTGATGACAGATCCTCAACATTGCATACTTCGATGTAATTATCAGGTATGCCTTTTGTTATGAAAAATCAATTAAGTCGGGAACCTTTGCTCCATCAGAAGGCCAGTAAGTTGGCTTGCCTGTTGAATGAATAGCACATGCACAATCTTCTATTGCCCTATATAACTCTCTTCCTTTAGTGTTAGTCAATCGAGATCCCCATGCCAAGTGCTTAGCATTAAAGTCTCCTCCCAATATAAAGCGAGGCCCTAACATGCTAAATATTTCCTCATGTTACTTACCCTTTATATTGTGCCTAGGTGGGCAGTATACCGTCGCTATATTCAGATCACCCCTTATTCTTTCAACTGTTACCACAGTTCCCTGAATTCCTTTGCCATTGATTTATTTACAAAACGTTTAATATTACTTCTAATTATTACAGCAGATCCTCCATGTGCTCTGCCATTCGGATGTGGTGTTTCATAAATAGTGAACCCAGGAATTTTTAGATATGTCTTATTAGTAAAGTGAGTTTCTGAAATCAATGCCAAATAAATATTCATATAATGAAGAAACATTTCTAACTCTTTCACTCGAAGTAACAAGCCATTGGCATTCCAAGCAATGATACGTAGAGGTAAATCTGTCATTTCTTCTTTGTTGTATTTGTACTCTGATCTTTAATTGTATTTTCAGTATTAAATTTCTTTAACCTGATTTCAATATCATTAAGTCTTATATCTAACTGTTTTAACAACTTCCAGATATCTTGAGTAGTTGGCTCTCGAGATTGTGCTGCTACTTGACCAATGTTACTATCAACTTGCATTTCCGCAGATCTGTCACTTGGTGCTGGTTTAGTTGCAATTGCATATGATTTTGCAGGATCAACTTTTCTAGCGGTAGCCAAGATTTTTGTTGAATTCGTTGAACTGCTGTCATTTTAGGTCCATATAACGAATCCATTCTAGCTTTATAGGCTGGACATCCTTTCCAGTTAGCTGTGTGTTCACCGTCACAGTTAACACATTTACATGGAGACTTATTGGGTAGGCTACATAATGAAGAGAAATGGTTATCTCCACATTTAACACACTTAGCCAGTCTGTGACAGTAATTTTGAGTGTGACCGAAACCTTGACATCGTTTACATTGAGGTATTTCTCTCTTTTTTCTTGGTGGTTCAATTTTCACTTTGCAGTATAGCATATTATTTGTTATTTCATATATATCTTTATTATTTGGTTTAGGAATCAGTTCTACAAAAAACAGAGGAAGTTCAACTTTCGTTGGGAATCCATCGATTATTTTTTTAACAAAAATATTTGTTGCTCTAACAACTTCATGCCCTTTGTCTCTCAAATCATTCATTAATTTCATCTTCTTTCGTTGACTGAAGTAAGCCTCTTACAACGATTTTATAAAGTTTTTCTTTTTTACATTGATATGTGTGGTACGAAATGTTAAAAAATGGGCTTCCTTCCTGGACCTTTTCTTTTCTTAGAAATTGCAAATTATTAGGTGATAGTCATTGTCTTCAGTGGTATTAAGTTTTACTTCACTATTGGCTAATACCTTAAAGCTTATTTTTCTAGTAGCAACTTGTAATACAGATTCTTTAAACATGCTGAATTCTTTAACTCCTATAAAAATAGGTGGTGGCAAACTTCCTTCTTTCCTACTTTCACTTACATCGCTGTCTCTTGATAGTTGTATATCAGGTGATATTTCTTCAGGAGAATAAACAGCTTTTCTATTTTGACTATTTCTCTCTCGATTTTGTGTCATAATCCACTCTGTCTCCTTTTCCAGTTCTTCCTCATCTGTTTCATATTGGAATAATTGTTTTGAAGCAAAGCTTCTGACGGGATATGACTAGATATCTGCTCTCCAGCCGGGACTGTTTTGCATAATTTTACTAAGGTATTTATATATGTATATATATATATTTACTACAAAAACCCAGTAAAACAAAATTTTATATAATTTAAAAATATAATAACTAAGAAAACATCGATGGTATGAATATAGTTTTTTTCAAATTTTAACACTTCTTGGTCCTCAAAGGGTTAAAGGAAACAATGTGATATGTAATACCAGATGTTCGACTTATAATACAGTAAGCCTTTTGTTTGTTTTTAGCTAATCTATAAAATCTTAGTTGTGAAGAATAATTAGGTCTTCGTGATTCTAAATTTGACAATTGGTTGCAAATAAACATGTTTTTGTTCATTGCAGGCCTAACCTAAAATGATACTAAGTTTTTGATCCAAATCATGGTTTTATTTATATAGTATGTAACAACAGATGTTTGACTTGAATTATAATACAGTAAGCATTTTCCGATGATTTTTGTTTGTGTTTGCTTTTAGTGTGTTATTCTAACCTAGAAAGCTGTTGGTTGTTGTAAATAATAATAAATTGATTCTAAATTTTGTATGGTAATGAATGTAAACAAACTTGTGTTGCTAAGCTTTTGATCCGAACAGCTGCTTTATTTGTTATATGGGCTGGGAGGAACCTCCGAATTTGGCTATAATCTACCTGTCCCATCTAATCCTAAACATTAGCAAAATACCTACTTAATTTCATTTAGTTATTTTATTGTCCTAATTTTATCATAAACTAAAATAATTAATGTTTTTCTTCATATTTAGTTTGTGCATATTGATCCGGGTCCGTGATTGTAATCGTATGACTGGAATAAGTCCTTCATGTAAAAAATTTAAACAAACAAGATGGCCTCTTATATACCGTTGCTTTTGGTGTTTTTGAAAATGTAGGGGTTCATTTCAATTTAAATATGCTGTGCCCAGTGTTTCAGTGAATAACACACGTATTAAAAAAATGCGTGGGATGCTCTGGTATGGTGGTCCAAGGACAGTTTTGAGTTGTTCTTGGACCACCATACGGGATGCATCCCACGCGTTTTTTTAATATGTACTCAGTGTTTGTGTGTTTTTTGTGTAATGTTTGACGACCTCGCAAAAGTGATAAGTGTCTGATGATGGAGTAAATCTCCGAAACGCGTCATAAAAAAAAAAATAGAAGAAGTCACGTGACGGAAATAAAGTAAGTAATTAAGCTTAGTTATATTACGTTGACTTGGTTACCAAAGAAACATGAATCTTAAATAATATTGGTTATTAATATTTCTAATGTGTTTTGCCGTACTTCGAGAAAGTGTTGCGTTTTGAATTTTGTGCATATTTTAGTGGATTTGTTTGTTGATCTAATTTAGGCTATTACTTATTTGTTGAGAATGGTATTAATGAATACAATCATCTTTTGTGTTTCTGTTACTTAAATAAACATAAATGAGTGTTCTATTCTAATTTCTAATTACTATTTGTCAAAATCTTGTGGGTAAAAGAATTATAGTGCAGTTAGTTAACTCTGTTGCTAGCCTACCCCCTTACTTTATAATATTGATTTATTTGTTTCCCTTCGTATTTTTCTGTAAGACAGGCTTGAAATATTATTGTGTTTATTGTAGAAAGAATCCGACAACAAAGAAGTCCTCGATTTATTAAAAAAGAATGACCCCAAAACACTGTCTAAACTGTTCAACCAACGTTTGGAATTTGGAACAGCAGGGCTTCGAGGGAAAATGGGTGTAGGATTCTCTCAAATGAATGATTTGGTAATAATCCAGACCGGACAAGGGCTTTTAAAATATCTAACGGAGTGCCAGAAGGACTTAAAGAAAAGAGGTATTGTGATCGGATACGATGGAAGACACAATAGTAAGAGGTAATAAAGAGCTACTTATTATATTTTTTTACCACACAAACTTAGTTAATGAATACAATGTTGCTACTATTTTTTTAAGTACAGTAGAATCTTGGTTATCTGAGTTTGCTTATTAACCGTGGAAAATATTTAAAAAAAACTTCTCTCAAAATCAATTCTGTTTCAAATGTAAGTTAACTGAATTGATTTCGATAAAGAATTCATAGCTTGAGAGGATTTCTCAATAAGTGAATTTATAACAAAAACTTTTGTGTTAGATTGAACAGAACGAAAAGAAAACTGTTGTTTGCCTTGTACATCCTGAAAACATTTCCGCTCCTTACCCAACGCAATATTGTGGTGAAATTTAGTGGACGGGTAGTTTAGTGAATGAAGAAGCAGTCTTTGGACTCCCGTAATCGTGGCATCGTATTTAGGACTCACCATCCATTCGCACGAGTTGTTTCGTCCCCAACTACTGTATTTTGTTCTTTTGTTTTTATGAAACTAAGTTTCATACTACAGTAAGACCTCGATAATCCGGCAGACTCGATAGTTCGGCATCAATCATCTTAAAAATTTGCACTCATTAAAAATAGCAGTTTTTGTAATTATTGAGTGATTTTAGCCCGGTCTACACTGTCTGTTGGCTCCGCATCCATTAAAAACAGTGTGTAAAAAAGTAAAAATCTACTGCTCAATAAACTTGTAAAAAAACAAACATTTCAAGCATCAAAATTTCTCTTAATAATCGAACCGATTCAAAACAATGTGTTCTCGTCGTAATTTAAAAACGTTAAAGGGACCGTTTAACACTTTCGTTGCTGACAGTATTTTGTTGAACATATTCCAGTTATTAATGAAGTCTTTGGAAAAGGATACATGGAATTTCTTGTAAATAGTTGTTCGATTTAAAACCGCTTTCAGGATATCTACTAGTTCCCAGAAATAAAAATCAGTGACTTTTAGGGTAAAAATTAAAAAATCGAGTTTCTAAATACAAATTCTTTATTCTGTAAAACTTAAAATCACTTATGACTTATGTCTACTTCTCTTAGTAATACACCCAACTAGTGATACACGAAATGCGTGATGTTTTAGTCGATTGCCTCGATTGTTCAAGCATCTCGATCATCAAACAATCGCGCATCACTAAGCCGCAACTTGTCTGCTCCGCTGTTCACTACTATGCCCACACTACCCCTTACCGAACGCTGTTCCTGTTTATATTCATGTTTCGGCAAAAAAGACATTGAAACAACATAAAACACGTAATTACTCCGCTTCATATGTGCTCAAAATTATTTTAAAGGCTAGATATGTCTTATAAAAAACTAATCAGGTTATTATAGGAAAAATATTTCATCATCTTGAAGCCTGGGACTATGATCGCAATTATAACATCAGCGTGTCACTCACACGATAGTATACGGAACCTTTTTTTTTATATTTGTTACAATCTAGCGCTCAGAGAGCTTATATTATAAATATTTTATGTACACAATGATTTTGTTTTAGGGTTTTAAAATGTATTAGTTAGCGGCAATCTCTCTACACAGTTAATGTTACGTAGTTTCAACGTGTAATTTACGTGTTCATATACAGTACATGTGTGTTTATATTCCCTGTCTAAACCATTTTCAAGGAAGACCTCGATAATCCGGCATATTCGATAATCCGGCATCACCGGATTATCGAGGTCTTACTGTATATTTCAACTGGAGACATAAAAAATGGATTTCGTTTTTAGTCGGTGTCGGTGTTAAACATATTTAATGAGAATGTCATTATGAATGGAAAACGAAAGCTTATTGTTTTATCTTTAAATCAAAAATGGGAAGCAATTAAAAGATTAGATGAGGTGATTCAATAAGAAAAGTGTCAAGTGATGTAGGTATTGGGGAAGTGATTGTCGGGGATTGGAGACGAAATAGATCGGAAATTCAAACGTGGGTGTCTCAACAATATTCAAATAAAGAAGCAGCACAATCAATGAAAAAAAGCGAGCATGAAAAAACTTTAGCGGCATTATTTTTGTGCCTTATTACAGTAGCTTACAGGAACCCATTTCTTTCATTTGAGTACATTATCAAACCTTTTTTGTTTATTTAAAACTATATTATTTAAAATCAAATAAAATAGATTTTGAAGTAAGTAGCCTATGGCTCCCAATCAGCCTATAACTATGTAAATGGCGCTGGATCTCACACCTTAACCCTTTGAGGGGTGGTTTATTTTACGCTTAAAGAGTAATCACGTCATGTGACGTGATCCTAAGTTTTTGCTCAAAGGAGTAATCACGTCATATGACATTTCTGATTGCCATGGGAACGAGTTTCTATTACGACTCAAACACTTGGTTATTTCACCACTAGAGTGTAGATATGTACTGTAAAAGTGTCTTTGTAGTAATAGTTGCTACTTCATTGCACTATAATGAGCGGGCATGACATTGTGTACACGAAACTGCCACGTCGCTTTGTTTGCTTCATTCCTTCTGTCCCGCGGTTGCTCATTTGTTTGACTACTTTGTGAGCTGCTTATTTTTTATAACTGAATTTTTACTATAAATCAATAACTAATTTTTCTAAGTGTTTAATTCTTATTGGTCTTAGTTTGTAAAAAAAATCATGTCATATAATGTGATTACTTTTACAAAACCCAAACTCAATTTTTCAATTATTTTAAAGCAATAAATGTGTTAAAAATCATTTTAAAGTTTTAAATGTGTTAAAAATGGATATAGTAAACAATATTTAATAATTATGATTGAAAAAATTCTTACTCTGGAAGCATGTCAAAATGTGAAATCTTCCTCTCGTAGACGGAACAAATAAAATCTCGTCATATAACATGATTACTCCTCATAGGGTTAATGGTTTTCTCATGGACTATTGTATTATCTGAGTTTTTGGTTATCCAAGGTCTGCTTGGTCTCAATTATTTTGGATAATAGAGATTCTACTGTATATAAAATTTGTTAAATGTAGGTGATAAATTGATTTTTAGCAGCGCAAAAATATTCATGAATTTATAATTACTGCATATTAGTAATTAGCATTTGTAACTGAACAACACTATAACAAAATAACTAATGGCTCCGCCCCTGGACGCTTCGCGTCCCAACCCCGCCTCGGCCCGCGGCCTCAGATAGCTTCTCGCAGTTGGAAATTTCGCTAAAGGATATCGTTAATCTTTGGCTCGTTCGTACTTGGGAGACCGTGCATAAATCAGCTGTTTTATTTGGCGAATGACTCAAACTCATTAAACATTATCTCCATAGGATTATCATGGGAAATTCTAATGATTGTGTGCCGGAGCTAGTTCTCGGGTAAATAGCGGTTAAACGGATGATTGGATCTTAAATCTGATGGAAAATCGTTAGTTTGAAATTTAATTTTGTACAGCTTTTGTATTTAACATTATTTACTATCTCTTACTGTTTTCTTACAAAACGTGCTCGGAGTGGAAAATTAAAATTTTTTTAACTTTTCCCGCCCGAAAAGTGCCTTCAAAACTCAAAAATTTTAACTTCTTGAAATTGTTCTAAAGATTTCTCATCGAGAGCTTTAATTCAAGTATGAGGTTGAAGGGGGTACGATTCCGGGAAGTGCCTCATAGTTTATGTCGGTGAATGAACCAGGTAGCTTTATATAAGTAGAAAGACGTTGGACGGAGCCTCCCTTCTCTGATGAATAGTGGCTAAAAGGATGATCGGATCTTAAATCTGATGAAAAATCGTTAGTTTGAAATTAAATTTTCTACAACTTTTGTATTTAACATTTTTTGCTATCTCTTACCGTTTTCTTACAAAACGCGCTCAAAGTGGAACAATGAAAAAATTTAAAAAATCTTTCCCGCCCAAAAGGTGCTTTCAAAATTAAAAAATGTTAACTATCGGCAATTTTTCTGAAAGTTTCTCGTCGAGAGTTTTAATTCAAGTATTAGGTCGAGGGGAGTACGATTATGGGAAGTGCCTCATAGTTAATGTCAATGATTCAGTGAACCAGTCTAGCTTTAAATAAGTAGATATCTTCTTGTATTACCCATCATACCAACATTGGCTAGCTTAATTAAATAAAATTAACAAGTTTTTGACAGATCAATGTTATTAACTTCTACTACCCAACTAAATATTAAGGGCTTTCACAAGGCCAAATGTTTCTACCTGTCTTTTAATCAAAAACATTATAACTACAGGTGGGATAGAAAGTTTATACTACGTAGTACATAAATTAATGATGGTGCCTTTTAGTTTGTTATTTTTAGATTCGCCGAGCTGACTGCAGCGATCTTCATCCAAGCTGGTGTTAATGTTAATTTATTCCAAAAAGTCAATCCAACACCATTCGTACCATTTACAGTTCTTCATTGTAACCATGTTGCTGGAGTAATGGTAACGGCTTCACATAATCCTAAGGAGGATAATGGCTACAAAGTTTATTGGGAGAACGGGGCTCAGGTGAGTTAAGATTAGATTTTATACTTAATATTGACTTCATGATGTGCCGGAACAATCAACTCTAGGGAACTGTTCTTTAACCCTTTCCACTCCTATTAACTAGGGACCCTGTTTCCCTATCAGTTTCATTTAATTTTTAGCAAAAATTGCATATTTAATTTGTTTAGTCCAAAAAAAGTATTTCTCTCATTTCTAAAAGGCTGATTTTTTTTAGTTTCTTCTATGACTAAAGTATAGATTGGTATTAAATAAAACATATATTTTTATTTTCAAGTATATTTTTATTTATGTTAACAAATAAAAATTTGTAACCAAAAACAGTAAATAACAAGAATTTTTGACATATTTTGAACTGAAAGAACAATATTTGTTTTTTGTTGTCTATATCCTTACGAACAAAAGTAAGTGATTTAAAAATATTTGAAACACAATACCGTAGTACATTATAAAAAAATAATAATTCAAAAACAAGTTTCTTCTAAAAAATTTGTTTTGATACCAACTTGTAATAAAAATTTCCTCATCTATTTATTTTATTGCTTACCAACAGCATTATTTAGGTCAAAACTAGTTTGTATTCAAAACTTATTGGTAATATTGGAATCACTCTGGTTCGAAACAAAAGTTCCATCGCCACTCCCGTCGTTTTGTAACAAACGGCCGTCGTCTTCATTCATTTTATTTCACAACAATAATTTTTGTAAAAAGAACAATATTTAAAAAAAAACTGTGCAATTAGACACGATAACGTAGTACAACAAAACTAAACAAAGGGTAAGCTCGCTAAAACACTGCGTAGTAAGTAGTAACCAAACAACTGCGAAAGCAGACAGCTGTTGACAGAGCGGCCAAAGACTGCAAACATTATATTTTCTAAGATTTATTTACCAAAGAAAGAAACTGAACTCAAACGTTTCTGAGAAAATTCCACAGATTGCAGCACATCTGAAACATCAACCCTTGTGGTCATCAAAGTAATTATGTCCGTCCAAAGCAATCATAGAATGTTGTCAGGGCCGGCCCGACATTGGAGTTCGTCTGGCCTAGTAGTGTGTCGGGGATGCTCCGACACTTGAGCAGAAAGGGCTAAACCTGTTTTTCAAAAACAGATAAATATCACCAACAAAATGTTGAACGTTCAGCAAATATAAGGTTTTATCTGAATGATTTATTAAAAATGAAGCTACAATTTACCAGGTGACTATGGTGATTTACCAGGTGACTATGGTGGTTTACCAGGTGACTATGGTGATTTACCAGGTGATTATGAGTGGCATAAATGTAAACTGTACAAACAGAGTTATCAGTAAGTCATAAGACATCCTCAGAACGTGTTAGTGTTTCCAGGGCAACAGTTTGTATCCTGTTCAAATCCATGTGAGGATTTTACCTTGTGCTAAGCGAGATTGTCCGTTGCAAGCGAAGCGAAGCAGTTTATAATCCAAGGCCACAAGGCCGAGGTGCAAACTGCGAGCCAAATGAAGAATTGCAAAATCCAGGCCTGGTTGCTGAGGTGCAAAGAAATTCTACTAATATTTTTCGTTACCGCAGGCAGCTATTCATGACTAGACGAATTTCCCAAATAGTTGGTTGAAAACCTAAAACATAGAAACTTAATTTTGGAAATCCGCTCAACTTACGTCAGCAGTTCAGCTGCTGGATCGAATTATTTAAATTGTCTAAATTTTTTGTATCTTAACATTTTATTGTAAAATCGTATTGTTGTGCCATGGTCTTTTTATGTGGATGTCCCTATAAACACTCAATCAAGATTAAATAATTCTACTTCAATGACGTTAATGTTGTATATGTTTGGGCAAGTAGAAAATATTTTTATTCAAGCAGCAACTGCAATGAGCATTTATCTGCCCTCATAATGAACTGCTGCATGTCGGCAAACACCCTTCAACATGTGACAATGCGGTCATCACCTGAAGATGAAAATATATTCACTTAATACTGTTTTATTACGAAATAGTCTTACTTAAAAATGTTAGGATAAAATTATGTTGAAAACTAAATCTATCATAGTAAATATTTAATATACATGATAAAGCATGATACATTTGTATGAAAATACAACATAGAGATAATTCAACTTATATGAAAAGAAAAATATTTTGAAGAAGCAATCAAACATTAAACATAAGGCAACAACATGCTTGCCGATAGCTTTAGATCTAACTTGCTGGCAGGCTGGGGGGGGAGGGAAAAATGACTTCCAACTGCAAACATTGCCAACTTCGCTCGCAGGGCGGGACAGTCACAGCATGACACATAAACTCATACGTACTATAATCGTGACTACTAATAACGCCGAATAAAATACTGTAATCCCGCAGATAAAAGGTTAAATGTTAATATTCACAAAAATAGTGCAAAGTTTTCACTATTTTGGTATATACATTGATATCACCGATATATCAGGATCCAAATTATCGATACAAATATATTGATATATCTAGAGCAATGTATCGGTATATCTAGAGCAGTGTAACGAGATATCTAGAGCAATGAATCAATATATCTAGAGCAATGTATCGATATATCTAGAACAATGTATCGATATATCTAGAGCAGTGT
>JAGFPH010000095.1:454024-507966 GCA_018207615.1 Philaenus spumarius
TATCGATATATCTATAGCAGTGTAACGATTATCTTTTTTTTATTTATGGGATAGAGTAGTACAAGGCCTCCCCACCACTGCGACCCACTTTGGTCTATTGTGGTACAATTTTTCCTTTAATGATCATCCAAGATATCTCCCAGGTCTCTTATGAAATCAAGGAGGGTCATGGGATCAACACCACGGACCTCTTCCAGGCTAACAAAAGCACTTTCGAGTGCTTTGAACCTCCTACACGCAAGAGCCTCGCACTCGCACAGCAGGTGTTGAGCCGATTCAATCCCATGGGAGCAGAATCGACAGGAGTCTTCTGAAACCAATTCCATTTTTCTGAGGTGGTATATGGGCGGACCAGTAAGATTCCTACAATCTGTCTAAGATTGTTTCTGCCCATCAATAGAAGCTTTAGAGCTTTCGAGGCAGATGAACATTTTAGCCTGCCTAGGAGATTCATTCCAATGTAAGGATCAACTTTTGTCTGTCAAGATTTCAACAACATTTCTTAGGTGGCTCTTAGGCCTCCCACAGAAAGGACCTGGGCCAATAAAGGGCTTTTTGGCCCTAAGCCGATCTGCTGCATGCGGTATCGATATATTGTTGCCATCCCTAGATAGGAGAGTGCTCTCTTTCATTGGCTATGTTGTCCTGATTTCTGGGCACCTGTTCCAGCATTACATTTTGACAGGCTGAAACCATGAGCAGACTCTGTTACAAATAGTTTTCCATATAAATTTGCCCCGTACAATTGTAATTCTATATTTTGTCTTATTTTTTGTTCCAGATTAATACGCCCCTCGATAAATACATCCAGAAGAGTATCATGGAATGCTTGGAACCTAAAGTGAACCTGGAACACACTGAATCAGTTTGGAAATCGAGGTCAGATGATCCTCTGTTGGGAGCGGAGGAAGCGTATTACAAGGCTATTAAAGACGGGGTGTTTGACTTTGAATCGAACAAGAAATGTCCTATTAAATTTACCTATACAGCTATGCATGGAGTGGGATATCCTTATGTTCAAGAAGCTTTCAAGATAGCTCAGTTCCAAGTAAGTTAATTATTTGTTTCTTAAATCAGTGTATTAACCCTCAAAAAGGCAACCAGCACTATTGTGCGGTCATGGACAATGCAAATTGTATTGAATATTTCACCCACTAAAAATCATCCAACCTCAGTAAAACAAAAACCATCGGAATGATTTAAACTTTAATTTTTGTATTTACAAATTTGTTCTAAAACATATATTTATATATTTAATCATCGTTTTAAAATTGTAGTTTTCTAAACAGCTAATGCGGTGCGAAAAATAACATTGAAATGACTCAAACTTGTTGCTTCACTAAGGCTCAAAATCATTCGACAGACTTATTTTGAGAAGAAAATAAATACACCATTGAATTTGACAAGATTTAAACTTTCTAACACTGCCTTCCAATAATTTGTCGCTCTTATTGGTTCTTAGATATTAAATTTTCTGTAAGCCCTTGCAATTGGATGGATTTCATCGAATGAGAAAGCACATTTTGAACATGCCATATCAATGACAAATCTCTATATGTATAATGATATTTGTATCGAATTGAAGAGAAAATCCATATTTTAGTCTGATATAAAGTAAATCTCATTTAGTGTTCAAATTCTATTTGGGTATTTGCATGAAATATAAACATTTGCTGAAATCAATAGGCGCATTTCCATTACGGTTGTGTGTTTTCCCACAGTCCAGAGTGTCTGGAACTGTATATGATACGTTAGTGAGAGTTTTGTTGTTTTGATATAATTTAGTGAAATAAGAATTTCAAGGATACATTGCAATTCTATGATTTATTCTTTACAATTTGTTATAACAATATTTCATTATTGGGTAAAGCATATATATTCCTAAATTGCTATTCAAAATAGGTCTAATTTTGTTAGTAGTCCTGTAGGAATATAAAAACTGGTGTTTTCAGAATTTAAAAAAATAATCTATACTAATATTATAAAGAGGTGAAGTTTGTTTTTTTTTTGTTTGTTTGTTTGTATGTAGGGGGTAATCTCTGGCACTACTAAACCGATTGAAAATATAGTTTTACTAATAAAAAGCTACACTATCCCTGAGTAACCTAGGCTATAATTCATTTCGATAAAAACCTTTTTTTATTTAAATATTTGTAAATTTAGTTGGAAAAGTTCTTAGGTTAGGCCTAGAATGATAAACCAACACATGTATTTACATTTATTACTATAGCAACCAACTGAATAAAATTACATAATATAGCTGTTTGCTCCAATATTTCCATTAACAGTTAATTTCAAAATTTGAAGCAATTATTTTTGTATTTCTAGCTTTTAGGTTAGGGTTTTAAAGTGTAGACCTGAGCCTTGCTGGTTCTTTTAACCTTTATTATAACTGCTGTTATAAAATATAAGAAATAATTTAATTTGAACATTTAACATTATTTACCATCTTAATTTTGAGGTTATTATTAATCCTCTACACCTTTATTATAAAGAAAGCATAACGTATATTTTTAGCAGGTTCCATTGGGGGTTGGCGTGCGGAGCACGCAGGGGTCTCCCCTAGTTGATATATATTTTGAAACACTTCTGAAAAAAATGTATAATTATTTTTTTTAAATTACAAAAAAATGTTTTTCTTTTTATTAGGCCTACAGTTGGATTTTTCCCGTTACTGGAAAGTTTGTTAATCCTGAACTAATCAATTTTCAAATTTTACATCAATAAATTTTTTAGTAGTAGGCAATATATGAATTCTTTAGACCTTTTTCTACAAAAAAAAAAAAAAAAACTACTGACACTTTTGAATTAGGATATTATTACTATATTTTGCGAATTTTTAAAGAAATGCTTGCAAAACACACTATATTGACTGCCGCTCTGGGAAATTTGTCCGCCAGTTCGAGGGTTAACAAGCGCAGTCGAGATGAGTCTACTGTTGGATAATGTATGACAAGGAGAGAGTCTAATACTTCTGAGCCTGTTGACAAGATCAACCAGGACCTGTATGCTAGAATGTTTGATTAGTTATGACAATATTTGGGCAAGATCTTTTACATAAGTTAGTGACAATGTTGCCATACAATTTGTACATTAAATTAAAACTAAATGTTTTTTTTTTAGTTGATCATAGTAGTTCCAGATTTGTTTATACATTTTCTTAAAATTTTCCTAGCCAACATATACCTGATGTTTTTAAACGAATATCGGGGTTTTAAGACTTTTGTAGTATTTATTACATTTAACTTACAATTATAAATAATTCGACCACGCAGCTGGACCGTAGACGTGAGTTGAGCAAATTTCCAAAATCAAGTTTATAGGCCTATGTTTTAGGGTTTCAACCAACAATTTTAGGAAATAGGTCTATTCACGACGGTGCTGAATAGCTGCAAAATGCTTCGCACACCATTCCGCATATTGGGAGCATCTTCAATACACAAAGCATTGAGTGCTTCGGCCGCCATTCCGCATATTTGGAGTGTCTTCAATACACAATGCATTGCGTGCTTCGCACCCCAACCCCACGGTAGAATCCACCACATGGTTTTGAACCGGGTACTTCTATGGTATTTTACGTTTGGGGGAACCAAGCGAGCTATAAGGTCGCGTAAAAAAACAAAATGTGCACAATAACATCCTACATTTATATTTGTAGAAAAAAACAAATTCATTCTCGTAGGAAAAATCTCAAAAAATAGTTACTTCTAGTCAAAAAACGCGCTTCTGATTGTGGGATTTTTTTGGCTAACGACCTCGTCCGAACGACGTAGACAACTAACATGTGTACCAAATTTGAACCAAATCGGACTTAAAATTCGGCCGCTAGAGTGCGAACACATATATACATATAATATATGTTTTTAATGACACCCAAAAACATGTTCTGGGGACTATGATCGGTGCTCATTTGCTACTCCCGACCTTGGGTCTTACCATAGGGCCACTGCAATAGCTCATTTTTCCTATGGAAATTCGATAATAATACATCAAATGAAAGAGCAATTCAAACAGTTTTCCCTACAAATGTTCAATGAGCATTTGTCACATGGCAAACTTCGATTCGATAGCTGAGTTGGCCCCAAAACTTGTGTATAGAGTAATTGTTGCAATAACTGCTTCAATCCTGTTATTTAGGTCGGGTAGGCCAGATGGTAGTGCAGGCACATACACATCCTTTATGAACCTCAATGGTAAAAATTGTATGGCATCAGATCGGGTGAACGTGGTGGCCATGCGAAACAAGATCTACCATCCGGCCCTTTGCGGCCAATTCAACGGTCGACCACGTCGTTTAACCAGCGGGTACTGAGTTATACCAGTGAGGCTGCGCACCATCTTGCTTCCAAATAAAGTTCTGTTGTTCAACTTCTTTCATATGAGTAAACTAGCCAGCCACGGAGAAGTTCCCCCACCCCTACTTTATTCCGACGCATGACTCGTGCGGTTAGGGTTGTGCTCGAGACTACTTTTAACCAACTTCTCAGCATTTTTACGGAAATGTGTAATGTACTTTTGAAGCTCATGATCTCTACTTTCAGAATCCGTTTGAAAAATTTAAATCGTAACACTTCATTTATATGTAGTTTTTAAAACAAAGCTCCAAATTGTTTTAACAGTTACTATGCAAAATCAATATATCCGATATATAACCTTGTGTGTGGTTAATCTTCATTGCCATTAACTATCATTTTACAAAATTCCAAAGCTTTAACTTTTAAAATGTAGAAATTATAAGTTTTAAAAAAATTTCATGGTTTTTCCAAGTTTTCACTGTTAAAACTACACTAATCAAGAATTACAAAGTCTCATTTTAAAGGATTTTTAATTAACTCCAACTTTCCCATTGGAAGTATAGCATTTCATGCAATAATTTACAAAATATAAGCAAAAACCACAAAAAAGTTAAATTTTTCACGGTTTTTATCGTTTCAATAATTCCACAATAAAAATCATTGTTTCCAAAGGTGGTATTCTCATCTACAAACTATTTCTCAAGTCAAAACGCAATCGGTTTTCTGTTAAATTTGTTAGCATAAAGAAATCTCTATTTACTGGTGTAATATACGAACAAACAAAATTAACAAAACATGAAATTATTTGTTACAGCCAGTTATACCTGTGAAAGAACAGATCGAGCCTGATCCTGAATTTCCAACTGTGAAATTTCCAAACCCCGAAGAAGGAAAGAGTGCTTTAAATTTAGCTATGAAAACTGCAAACAAAAACGGAAGTCCAATCATCATAGCTAATGATCCTGATGCTGATAGGCTTGCGGTAGCTGAGAAAACAAAGTGAGTTGATAGATAAATAAAACAAAACCATCCACAACAGAATTCTGAAGTTACTTAGACAGGGTGATTCAGAAAAAAACATTCAGGATGTGCTCTACTAGTGAAAATAAAGAAAAAAGAGTTTTCCAGTTATCCACCATATTGTTGTTTTTTTTTTACAAAATACTTAATATTATCTTTAAACATAGGAAATATATTGAACACACATTTTGATTTGGGATGAGATTTTTTACCTATATACAAAAAAAAAAGTTTTTTCATATATTTTTATCATTTTCAAAAGCCTTTCCGAACCTATGTTTATATGAAATTTTTTTATGTAAGTTCTGAAGGTTTTCCGTTTCTTCCTAAGTCACCCTGTAGGCTTTAATTTTAGAAAGAGACAATGTAGAGAAGAAGGCTTGGCCCAGCAAATAGTGCAATTATAAATAAGCCATGGGTGAAGTGATTAAAACGTAGCAACTACTTAGTAGACACTACGGTGTAGTGATAGCTTTATCCCCAATCGAAGTGATTAAACAAATGCTAACACTTCATAGATATATCTACCCCGGTCCGGAAAAACCGAAGATATATCTACGGGTAGATACAACTACACTATAGTTGTAACTTCGTTTCATGTCTGAACATGTTTCCCCCACTCCTTCTTCCTGCTCTCCAGTCTCCAACCATTAATCAGAGCTGCAAGTACGTCTATTAACAAGTTGTTTTATTCATCATGTCATCGACTGAAGATGAAGTTGATTGTGATAAAAAAATTGTGGACAGAATGTTATTTGTAAAACTCCTTTCAGAAAACACAGTATTATTAGAGAAATCTAGAGTGCCTAAAATTATTTGTGAAAAAAAAATTGCGTGGGACAATTTATGTGTGGATTATTCAAAAAATTCTGGGACTCCTGTGACACCCTCTCAAATGGCAAAAATGTTACAAAACATGAAATAAAAAATAAAAAAGAAGTCTGATGTAAATGCAACGGGAAATAAAAAGATAAAACTTTCAGACTGGGAAAAAATGTTTTTGTCACTATTGGGTGAAGCTGAAAACCCCGTTTTTAATAAAGTACCTGGAAGTTGTGCAGCAGGTGTGCCACGTAAGTCGAAAGATATAACTGAGGAAAACACAAACGACATGGATTCTTCTAGCATTTCTCAACCTGATAACCAATTAAATCTTCAGCCTAACAAAAACCAATATGTAAGACCTAGCAACAAAAAATTACAAAATAGCGAATCAGAGGATACAAAAGACTTAAGCACACCTCAGCTACAAAGAATGGTTCTACTGCAGCAATTTGAACTCCAAAAATTGCAAATAGAAAAAGAGAAAGTTCAGCTCGAAAGAATGAAAGCCAAATTTGCAGATAAAGAAACACAAACTGATCCAGTTTACATTTTATGAGTATTTAGCCATGTAATTTTATGGAAAATAAAATAAAGCTTAATCCCTAAACACCTAATCCTTCCACAAAAATAAAAAAATAAATAAAAAAAAACAATAAAAATACTATAATAATAAAATATTAAATATATGTACATATATATATATTTACATATACGTGTGTAAATATATATATTTACATACGTAAAAACGTGTGTAGGCCTACTCCCCATCGCCAGTGCACAACACGTTGGTGCCAAACACGGAAGCTTAGTGACGAGTAGGCCTACACATGTTAACGTAGTGCGTTGTGTGCAGAATCAACGAACACATACCTAGCTCACGTACACCTGCTACCGTGGTTTTGGTTAGCGGCATTGACGTGCATACTGATAGCGTAGAAAACTGCCCAGAGCCACAGCCGGAAAGTACACACGCACTTTGGTAACCAAAAGCAGTTTGCTAACCAAGTTTATTTATTTTGTAAATTTATTATTATTTTTTCTTTTTTTAAGGAATGAGGTTTAGGCTTTATTTTATTATAAGAATTTACAATATAAAATATACTGCACTTAAAAGAAATAACATATAAAATAGGATTATTTAACTTACACATCTAAGAGGGAAAGTACATAACAAAACCAAAAAAAATGCATGATTTGTAGCTAAATTCACACAAAAATCAACATATCATTCCGCTTTTGTTCACCACGTTGTTTAGTTGCTATGTTCTCATTAGCCGCTACGCCAAAGTGTTCCTCAACAAATGCTTCATCCTCCACACCACCATCAAAGTCATCAAAATCTGGGTCATTGAGATGTCTTGCAACATTGTGCAGCACAGCACAACTGACTATGAGTTTTGGCACTCTCTCTAACGACACTCTTACGCAGTTGCCAAGTATTGGGAATCTTTTTTTGAGCTGTCCGAACACTCTTTCTATTATTACTCTTTCTTTTGCATGGGTGTAGTTAAATCGACGCTGAATGTCGTCTTGAGGGGGCTTGAATGGTGTGATTAACCATGGGGAGATACCGTATCCGGAATCACCAATCAAGCAAGCTGCGCCATCATATTGAGCAATTATTTCCCGGATAGGACTTCTTCTCCAAATTCTTGCATCGTGCACAGAGCCTGGCCATTCTGCAGAAATGCTTGTAATTTTTTCTTCTGAATCACATGTTGCCTGAACATTTATGCTGGTGTAACCCTTACGATTTACATACTCATCTCCAAACATTGATGGTTTTTTTATTTCAACGTGCGTGCAGTCCAATGCACCTATGACTGTTGGTAAATTAAAGCGCGTTTGCCACAATAATTTTGCATCATTTATTTCATTAATTGTGCTAGGGAAATGAATCCAGTTCTGAGCTTTATCCAAAATACAATCCATTACGTATTTAATGTTTTTACACGCTGTCGACCGATCCACTCCTATATCTTCTGCCACTCCACTCTGGAAACCAGGATCTGCACAATAACGCAAAAATATCTCCATGCGTTGCCTAGGAGAAAGTGCTTTTCCTCGTGTTTCATCACTATGAGGTAGGAATTCCGATGTCAAAAAATCTATATTCTCAGATTCAAATCGCATCAACTCCTTACACCTGTTCAAAACTCTTCTTTCACTGAATGTTCTTCTCTCTCGTACGTGCATAAACATCGCCATCGTAAGATTAGTGACAACTAACAAAAGTGTAGTGTGCCCATCCTATGACTTCAAAATAATGAAGATATAGCTACAGGAGAGTAGTTGTATCTAGACTTTAATCACACTAAAAGTGAAGTTATATCTACCAGTCCGGAAAAACTGAGATACAACTACGGGGTAGTTATAACTACTTTTTTTAATCACTCAAAATGAAGTTATAACTTAAAAATACAGTAGTGGTAGCTATATCTACATTTTAATCACTTCACTGCATAAGTTTTTGTAAAAAACAAAAATGGTGGATTGCGACAAAACTAATCCCAATTTGAAAAAAAGTAACGGAATATTTTCATTTATTTTAATGTATAGAATCCAATCCTGTATAGCACGCCAAGGGTTTCTGTGACACCCTGAATATATCTATATTAATATTATAACGCGGTAAAATTTGTTTGTACGATGGGAGGAATCTCTGGAACTACTGAATCGATTGGAAAAATAGTTTTACTAATAAAAAGCTACACTATCCCTGAGTAACATAGGCTAGAATTAATTTTGATTTAAGGGTTGAAAATGAAACAACAAATTGTTACACAAATTTTTGATGATACAGATTGACTTTGTATGTTCCAGAGAAGGGGAATGGAAAGTGTTTACTGGCAACGAGCTTGGAGGTTTGCTTGGTTGGTGGAGTATCTACACTTACAAACAGAAGAACCCGAAAGCCAATCTCAACAATGTGTACATGCTGGCCAGCACAGTGTCTTCCAAAATCCTAAACTCTATTTCTAAACAGGAAAAATTTCAGTTTGAGGTAAATTCTTGTTTTTTAAATATAATATAAAGAACATAAATAAATATGTTTGTAAACGTGGTTCAATTATAATAGTTGATTGGTTACACTTGAGCAATGATTAAAAAATTATAATTAACTTCATAAAGTACACTGCTCTTCTACATATTTAGGGTGTTTGAAAAGTCTGGAAACGGCTTAACATCTCAAAATGTTGGAGTCTTGTGAGATAAAAATAAATGCAGTTATTCACAGCCAAACAAGAACCACTTTTTGGTGAGTTGGAAATTTTTGTCCGCCATCTTGCAATGAACTTATTTTTTTTAATAGGAAGATAGTCGTGTGATATATTATTTTAATGTAAAATTTGATGGAGATAACGATGGTCAGATCCGTTTTTGAATATCTAAATCCGTTTTTAAATTATCGTCAGTAAAATGAGCGAAAACGCAAAATAGCTATTTCATTACTCTAATTATTTTACTTAACAAAGTTTAGGGTGTTAATTACAATTACTATTTTTTAACCACTTTTTAAAAGTGTAAGGTTATCATTTATTTATTATATTTCGGTGTGTTTTCACCATGTAAGGTTAATATTTTGATTTGGGTGACTTTATCATGTAAGGTTTATTTTTATTTTTCTGTTTACCTTTAGAGGTTTATAATTCTTTAAACCATGTATGGTTTGTCTTATTTGGGGGCTCCACCAGATTCGACTTACGAATCAATCTTTGCTTGGCTTGAGAGGTCTGACTCACAACTAATTGGTTGAAACAACTTCAGAGACGTCATTAGTTTGAATGAAATGTATAATTAATTATAAAAGATTGTACATGACATATGATTAATCTGATATCTAAAATTTTTCTAAATTAATAACATTTAGTATTTTTATTGAATTTATTGAACAAAGATTGAATTAACATGATACTTAATGACAATTGTTCTTAAGAAACGTACAAATAATTTAATATACAATTTCTTAATGTTTAATTTATAAATTCGTCTCTTTCTCTAAATTTTAATTAATGATAAGTTACTGAATTTACTAAACTATCTTCGCCATAGTATTTTGATAATAATTATTATATTTAATGTATAATGTTGTTAAGGGAAACTGTACCAATTAATTACTATGCAGTTTCCTTAATATGTAATATATAAAACTTATTTTTTATTAAAATAGGCTAAACAATATATAGTATAAAATATTTCAAATTAAAAGTTTGTTAATTAAGGGTGAACCCACACTGCATCGAACAAAACAGCCTGAGTCAGTTTGAAACTGACTCAGGCTGTTTGACGCAAACCAAGGGGACGGAATTAGCACGGTATTAGAGGGAACACGTTCACACTGGCACGGTCAAACGTTTTGTTTGCTTCAGTCGTAACCAGTCACGCCTGATGTTGTTTGAAGAACCCCGGTTTGAATAAAACATTTTACTATTGAAGGGATGTAAACATCTTTCTTCTTCTATTCTAGCCTGTATTTAACAGTATTTTATATACATAATTATTATTTATTATTTGTTTTACAAGGCGAAACTAAAGTTTAAAGTTAAATTTTAATCTTTCAACTGCCGTTTATTATTAGTTTGTTTTCATACAAATATTTACTGTTTTCATATGTTTAATGTTATTATAATAAATGTGTAGAATTAATAATAACATCAAAGCTAAGATGGTAAACACGTGCAGTTAAATGTCTATTCATTGCAAATACATTTAATAAACATAAAATGTTTTTTCATCAGTCTAGGCCTAACCTAAAATTATTGTGTGTATGTTTAATTTATTTTACCTGTTCTTAACGGCAACATAGGCCTACATACTATAATTTTAGGTTAGGCCTAGACTTAAAATTACTTTTTAGGTCGTAATGTTAGAAAGCCGTAGTAAATTTTACGATTTCATTTAAATAATTTACAAAATATGTTGGTAATTAAAAATGTAATAGTAGGCTACTTGATAAATTACGTGTTTTATTAATAGCCGAAACGGCCGTCAAATAGAATATTGTAAGACAGTAGGTAACAGCATTTATTTATTAAAAAAATATTCGGAATATAATTATAAAACTTATCTTCATGATGTCGCAGTTCAAATAACAATGATTTAATAGTATAACAGTATCATTATAACTTCTTATTTTGTTGTACGGATGCACCCAAAACTCATCATCGGTCATAACGGTAATATATACTATTTGATATCATACACTTTTAACACTTTAAAAAGGGAGAGACATCTACAAGTAAATGCCTGGGAACTTTGAGTGAACTGTTTGTTTCAATGTGGGTTGGGAATGTTTCAGTCAAACTGAAATATTTTGTTTCGGTTTGCTTCAATCAAATTGTTTGGCGCAGTGTGGTTTCAGCCTAAGTTAACATAATTCTTTACTTTAAAACCTTATCCTAAACAGCAGTTTCTGACCTTTTAAATTGAATCGGAATCTCCTTTCAATTGCTTATTAGGTATTTTAAAAATCCTGGGCACCTAATTCTCTATAAAGAAGACCCGACCAAATTGCTTAGTTAGTGTTGCTCTTAAAATATGAATTTATTTTATTACATATATATTATTCCATTTACTATCTGTTAATGATTTTACTTTAATTATCTGATATGATTTTGATTTTCTTTAATTTGCTTAACCTCGAGATCTGTCTTAACATAAATTGAAATTTTTAATTTACTTACATATTTGTGATTTTCCTTTTCACTCACTTTTAAATTGATTTTTAGATTTTTGCTTTAGATAACTTTATTTAACACATTTATTTTATTTATATTCGCACATTCACTGAACACTATATACTCGTAATTCTGTAAAGGCTCCTGTTTCCTCGAATGGGCTCCAAATTTGGTCCTTGGGTAGAATCCCGTGGGTTGATTTTTACATTCGCTGATGACTTAATGGGTGATTCTTTTAATTTAGTTAATTTTAATGTTTTAGGTTGAAATATACATTGTGGTGTTGAAGCGGATTTTTAGGTCTTGCCCGTTCAAAAGATTTTAAAAGAAGACCTCGCTTTTCACGCTCTTCCCCTACTGCTGCTACCGTGTCCTTTTGAAAAACAGTCGTCTTCCTATTGGCTAAAGTTTTTTTTTCTCATCTCCTATTGGCATTTCATTTTTCTTTAAATTTGTCTGTAAATTCTTGTGAAACCATTCTCATGATATTCTGCATTGTTCGCTAAAGCTATGTGAAGTTTAATATGAATCGTTTCAGAGCAAGTTGTTCTAATGCTGCTGACTTGATTGAAATGTCTGGGAACGTAACCTAATAGTTTACACGTGTATTGATAGTATCATTTGTAATCTTTTAACTGTGTCCAGAGCAAAGATTTCTTCTTAACTAACTTGCTTTTAATATTGGAATTTTTCTATAATTTGTTTAAATTTTTTAATTTAAATTATTTAAGTCTTTTGGGATATCGGTATCCCTGACAAAAGGAAACTTTAAAAGTTGTAAAAGAATTATAGTATTACGCTATGCATTTTTCTTTGATTAGTTTGGCCCACGATTTTCCTCCGTATGTATCAAATTTGGACCAATTCGGTTGTAAAATGATGCTGTTAAAGTGCGAACACATATGAATTTTTAATGACACTCCAAAACGTGTTCTGGGAACCATGATCGGTGCTCATTGATCACTCCCTGACCTTAGGTCTCATCTTAGCTTGAGTTAGTTATTATTGATCTTATTATTGAGCTTAGTTTGATTATTGGGTAGTTACATATTATACGGAGGCCACTATTTTTTTAAATGTTGCTAGGTTAGGTATTGTTTTAGTAAACAACAGAAATGTAAGAATAATAAGAAAAAATAGCCTAAAGTTCTAACCAATAGTATTTAGTCACAATATGTTTAGTTGCTAGGTCTATGTTTCGTTAGTAAAAAACATCTAAAAATAGTGGCCTCCATATAATAGGTTAGTACCGATTATTGTAGTCTGTGCATCACTGAAGATGGCGACTTGAGTTAATAAAGATATTAGTTTTATTGCAACAATTACTCCAGACACACTGAACAAGGTTTGGAATGAACTCGGCTATCGACACCATGTGTGAGGAATGCTCACATTGAACACTTGTAGGGAAAACGTTTTGAGTTGCTATTTCATTTGATGTAATTTTTATAATTTTAAGCCTACAATGCCTTAAAACACATATATTTATTTTGAAACACCCTGTATTTTCACACTTTTATGAAATGATGGTACTTTGGTACAAATGGTTTTATTGTAGTAGGGAAGGGGTTTAGTGCTATTTTTTTATTGGAAGGTTGTAACTGAAGAAGAGTAGGCTTACATACAATTATTCATTCTAGTTCTCATACCATAGTATAGAGCTGTATATTTAAATTTTTTTGTATATTAAAAATCACCTCTTGTATCCTGTCGGATTGTTTAAAATTGTCATTTTTCTTCTTCCCTCTGTTTTCAGGAATTATTGACCGGTTTTAAATGGATGGGAAATAGAAGCAGCGAACTTTTAAAACAGCATAAAATTGTTTTATTTGCCTTTGAGGAAGCTATAGGCTTCATGTGCGGCACAGCTGTGTTGGACAAGGACGGAATAACTGCAGCGGTCAGAATTGCAGAGTTGGCTTCATTTCTTCAGAAACAAAATATGACATTGACGGACAAGTTGCGTGATATTTACGCTACGTAAGTATATCATCCACACAGTGGTGGGGGATATGAACATATGAACATTAATTTCTTATGTTACGGGGCCCAATGAATATTCTTTATACAACCCGCTTGGCTAACCATTATACTAGTACTAGTGGCTTGTAGGGGTAAACGCCCCTATACTTCCCCTTACGTTCATATTAAAACTACACAATAAAATAAAATAATGAAAACATAAAACTACAAAAAAGACTGTTAGCAAAAACCTATACACATAACCTTAAATATTTGTTTGTTTACAAATCATACTCAGCTGTTTTCATTGCAATGTATTTCTTATTGAGATTTTTGGTAACTTTAAGTTCCTCAAAACCCTATAAATGTACGTAGTAAATTGAGAAAACCCTATATTTTGACACGAAGGAGCCATTTTGAGCCATTTCCCAGCTTTGACCTTCCAAGCTCCCACAATCTTTCTTTCAAAATTCGGCTTACAAAATTATATATATAGATGTGAGAGGATGTGAAAAGATACAAACATTAAATTATATTCACTTTATGTTCAGATGTCATAAACTTACTAGTAAGCCCCCGTGAAAAATCACTGGCAGATTAATTAGAAAGATGCACACCAGAAATACATCATTAAAAATCTTTTAAAAAACAACAGACTTTGTTTAGGCCAACCTAACTATGCTGACGAAGATATTTAACTCGGTAAATGTGTACAATTATAATGGTTATAAAACTGTAGGTCTGTTTGTAAAAATTTTGTATTTATATACATTATTGTATATCTAAATATTAATAAAAATATCTTTTAATTGCTTTTTATTTCATAATGATAGATCAAATGATTTAGACATTATTAATATTATAATGAAGAAATTATTAATGGAATATGTTTATATGTTATACGAATATGTTCGAATGTTTCCAAAGTTAAACAATTGGTATTTCTTCTTTAAATTTGTATAAATAAATATATTGATCATAAAAGGTTATACAGTAAAACCTCTTATATCCGGATCAATGTGGCGATCAATGTGGTGCCGGCCGATCCGGATACCAAAAGATCCGGATTTCAGAGAGGCTTTTTTAATATGGGTAAAGTGATGGAAATGAACAACAAATCGTACAGTACACCTTTTTATGGTTAACACACTAAAAAAGAGTACAAACAAATACTGTACTGAAGTAAAAAAAAAACTACCAGGCTTATCCTTATTTATGTGCATTGAAGTTCGGAAAAAGTACAACTTAGGCCTACTAGTATTCGTTTTCAAGTTAATACAATTACCGTAAAATTAAAAATGGGCAAAAATAATAAAAAGTTTTGACTCAAATACTCATAAATTTTTTTTGTAAAAAAACAATGTAATTGTGGCTTGCTTGGCTCGCTGAACCCGCTTCTTTGACGAAATATCTCTCTATCTGCGAAAAAGCAAGAGATCAGCCGCTGTAGCTTCTTCTTGTTGTTCGACGTAATCGATCAGCTGTTCAAACGCCTAGAATACTTCACACCGCATCATGGTTTGTTTTTGCTATTCATCATTCGCTACTATCTGGTCGTAAATATTCATTTTTGATAGATATATTTATTATTTTTTACTACACCGGATATCGGAGGTTTCGGATATGAGAGGTACGGATTAGAGAGGTTTTACTGTATTTATATTCACTGTATAACCCCAAAACAAATTTTATTAGTTGTTGCATTAGCTTGCATTAGTTATTTAACTCATATTTAAAAAAATCAACTTCACAAGACTTATATTATTGATTGAAGTTGTAAACCTAACTCCAAAGAATAATCTATGCTAGGTTTTGTTTAAGTATTACAGCTGTGTACGGACATACACTTGCTTTTATAGGAGTTGATATATTTAACACTACAATATTATTGATCCTAAAACATTTTGGTAACTCTTCGACTAATTGTAATATCCAACTCACAAGTAAAACTGAATTCAAGAGACTAAAACAATATTGAATATCCCCAATTTGACTTTAACAACACAAAGAATCGATTCTATAATGTTAATAGCCTTACTGGATGGTTAATGATAATACTTCTAATTACCTTATGGTGAATTCCGTCAACTATCCTTGGTTTGATGTGTTTGGTATATCTCTTTTCTTACTCACATTACGCGTTTCGACTTTTCAATCCAGTCATTATCAAATGTTTCATAAATACACTTCACACTTAAACAACATTAATCACAACACATTTAGAATTTATACACAAATACGGTCTAACGTACATTTTCGGCGCCCGTTCACGAATACGTACGATCATCAACATATTTGAACGTATTCGGATCATATATTCGGGTTGACGATCGAACGTATTCGTGAACGGTCGCCAAAAATGTACGTTAGACTGTATTTGTGTATAAATTTTAAATGTGTTGTGATTAATGTTGTTTAAGTGTTTGTGAAGTGTATTTGTGAAACATTTGATAATGACTGAATTGAAAAGTCGAAACGCGTAATGTGAGTAAGAAAAGAGATATACCAACCACATCAAACCGAGGATAGTTGACAGAATTCACCATAAGGTAATTAGAAAGAAGTACAAAGAAACGAATTTACTATTATATCTTATTCCCCAAAAATTCACAAGATTACCCTCACCTTTTATACATCTTCCTTAAATCTTGGTTCCTACCGGTCACATTTTCTCCCTCACTTTACTACTGGCCCACAGACCTCGTTTCTTGTTCTCCCCCCCTCCCCCTATTTACAACTTTTCCCCCTTCTCAATTTTACTTGCTTTGTTTTTTATTGGTCTATTTACTCTACCTGGTATTTCGGAATGTGTCTATTCACATCTTGCAACCTAAACTAAGTTCATCAACCTAAACTAGTTCATTCAACTCAAACTAAGCCTAACTTGCGTAACAGTTATCTATGTTAGAAGTTCGTAATTCAAGATGATACATCATAAGTTTAGAAAATTCTCCAAAAGTTCATCAGGCCTTAAACTAAATGTATAAACTTTATTGCTTTGTTGCAGGTATGGTCAACACATATCAGATAATTCCTATTTTGTTTGCCATGAGCCTGTTGTGATTGAAAGGATATTTACCCGACTGCGGACCTTTAAAGGCTCACCCAATACGGTAAGTAACTGTGGAAACTACAGTGGCTGAGTAGAATAATCATTCTAATATCTATATAATAAAAATGAAATGCTGTTCGTTGGTAAGCGCATCACTTGAGAACGGCTGGACCAATTTGGCTATTTTTTGTTTTAAAATGTTCGTAATAGTCCGAATTAGGTTTTTTCCAAAATTTTAAAATTTGGGAAAAACTGAACATCCTTTTTTGTATGAACTCAAGACCATAACTCACAAAAACAGCTGTTCGGATAAAAAGCTGAGCAACACATGTTTGTTTACATTAATTACCATAGCAACTTTACTTAGCAAATATATAATCAGTTTATTATTCTTTAAAACCAACATCTTGTTTAGGTTAGATTGAAAAACTAAAAACAAACAAGCAAAAATCAACGAAAAATGCTTACTGTATTGTAATTCAATTCAAAAATAGGTTGATACATATCTATATACTTAGAGATATGCTGTTTAAAATATTGTTTATATAAAATATATCTTATCTATGAATTGTTTAATACTTTTCAAATCATATTTTCACTTTCAACAATAATAATAATAATAGTAATGATAAACAAATTATTTGACACCATGCATAACCATAAACATAAATGAGTTTAAACATAATTAGATTGAAAGCTAAGCAAACAATCTAAATGAAACTAAAAGGTAATATTTTTATCTTTATTTTGATATATAAATACTAAACAGTATCTTATACTAATCTATATCTGTAGTATATAAAAATCCATTGTCACGGTATTTGTCTGCGATGAACTCTGAAATTACTCAACCGATCTTAATGATTTTTTTCAAAATGTGTGATTTATTCCAACTTAAAATGTAGAATAGTTTTTATCCCGCTCTAAGGGGTTGAAATAGAGTTGCTATCCCCATAAAATAAATACTCACTAAACTAACTTCATACAAGCTTTAAACCTAAAATTACATAGACTTAATATTATTTTTAAGAGATTACAAAACTATTTGCAATTTGATATCTTAAGTCAAAGGGATGAAATTGGATAACTACCCTTAAAATTAAATCAAGCAATAGTGAAGCATTGCGGGTCCACTAGTATGAAATTAAATCCTTAAGGCATGTGTGGATGAAGGTGTTACTTCACAAAAATGTTTCGTTTAAAGACAAGTTGAAGCAGTTAACTGTCATTTATAGTGATTTATGTCCATAAAATTTTACCCGGCCAAAAATATTTGTATTTTCTGTTTTTTCTTATAAAATATTTACGTAACACTTTTATTCACTAAAGAAATTAACAAAATGAAACATTTTGTTAAGGGGAGTTTTGGTTAACTTACATGTACTTAAGGGCACTCTGAAATGAAACTTTTCAAAAACATGTGTCTTCTGTTTTTAATTGATTATTTGTCTCTGAAATCTTCCGTTTACAACTGTATAAAACTCATAATATTAAACAAAATTTAAAGTATAAGAAAATATTCCCAAGTATCACGAAAAGTTGCAGTGGTTCTTAACTCATAATATTAAACAAAATTTAAAGTATAAGAAAATACTCCCAAGTATCACAAAATGTTGCAGTGGTTCTTTTTTTAAAATATATACAGGGTGTTTCACAAAAAGTTGGCACAACTTCAAGAGATGATAGGGGACCTAAAAAAAAGCAAAATTGTTCATATGAACATAGGTCTGGAAAGCTTCATTTTCCAGATATCCACCATTTTGTTTTATTTACAAAATAATTCATATCTAGAGAAATGTTTGACCGATTGAGTCCAACCCTGGCTCACACCTTGTTTCATTCAGCTTGTAGCGGACAAACTCGGTTTGTGAGTTTTCATCCCAGCTGTCGGCCTTGTAACAGAAGCGGTAAATTACCCTCGTGGATTTGAACAAAGTACTTTTGCGGTAATTTTACATTTTTAACGATCTTGGGGAAACCAGACGAGTAATAAAGTTGTGTAAAAAAACAAAATTTGCAGAATAATCTCCTATATTTAGTTTTTTACATAAAACCCCAAAAATGTTGATTCTAGTACGAAAAATTAAAAAAAATGACTTCCGTTCAAAAAAAGTGCTTGCAGTTGCTGGATTTTTTTGCTAACAAACTCATCCGAGCCACTTGGAAAACCAACGTGTGTACCAAATTTGGACCAAATCGGACATAAAATTCGGCTGTTAAAGTGCGGACACATATATATATTGTTTAATGACACTCTAAAATATGTTCTGGTGACCATGATCGGTGCTCATTGACCACTCTCGACCTTAAGTCTCACCACAAGAGTCACTGGAATAGCTCATCTTTCCTATGGAAATTAATTGCTTTTGACTGAAAATACCATCAGTTGACAATATATCTTTCTTTTTTCAGTATCCAGATGGAGTTTGTAAAGGAAAGTACAAAGTGGTTTCAGTTCGAGACTTAACGACCGGTTACGACTCATCACAACCTAATAAAAAAGCAATTTTACCCGTATCTCGCGATACTCAGATGATAACATTTACATTTGATAACGGATTAGTGGCGACTTTACGAACTAGTGGTACAGAGCCTAAAGTGAAATACTACACCGAGCTTTGTGCTTCACCTAAAATTACGTAAGTATAAGCCTGCCACAACATTTACTACAAATTTATTTTCAGTCTGACTGTAGAACCATCGCTCTCTTCGTATATTTTAACTTTGTTCAAGTTTTTATTTAATTTTTTACCTTTTTAGTTGTGTTCTTGAATTTAAAGTTTAGTGTCCGTATTAATTGCGTATTTTAATGATGTATAATTGAACAGCTGAAAGTTTAGACTGCTTTTTTTTATATGTTTTCCTTTAACAAGATATAAGTTATATACAGGGTGATACAATGGGAACACCACATTTTTTAAATATCACAAATTGAATACTTCCAATATTTTACTGCTTATTACACATAAAAAAATTTTTTTTGTAAATAAATCATAAAAACATAAGTTATACTGTGCCATTACTCTGTCAAAGGCACTTTTTTAAAACCACATCCTTTAAATGACTACCTTGAACATGATGACATTCCTCAAGTAAAAGCCATCAAACGCTCGCTCCAGCATTTCTTGAGGAATCGCCTGAATTTTCTCTGTAATTCTTTGCTTCATGCAAATAAGTCTAATTTCAGTTCTTTGCTTCAGTTTTTGGGCGAGTTTGATAAACCTAGAACTTTAAATAGCACCATAAGAAAAAATCACAAACAGACAAATCTGGTGATCGAAATGGCCAGTGTATGTCACCAAATCTTGAGATCAAACGACCTTTAAAAAAATTTCTGAGAGCAGACATAGATATGTCTGCTGTGTGTGCAGTGGCTCCATCCTGCTGGGAGTAGAAAGATTCTCTATTGATTTCCAACTCCTCCAATAACAGAATAAAAAAAGTTATTCAACATATCCACATATTGCTGTGAGTTCACGGTAACTGTTTCCACCATTATCTTCAAAGAAGTAAGGTCCAAAAATTCGCTCTGTTGTAACTGCACACCACACTGTCACTTTAGGGCTGTGTAAGGGCTTAGGACGAAGTTCTTTGGATTTATGAACACTCCAGTAATGCATATTATGTTTATTGACATGAAAAGAAACATAAAAATGTGCTTCATCGGACGTAACCAACAGGTTTGAAAAATTAGGCAATTGATTTTTGATTGTCAATATTTCATCGCAGAATGCTACTCTTCTGTTATAGCCTGGCTCTTTAAGTTCTTACACAACTTGAATTTTGTATGGATGATAATGAAGATCCTGGTGCGAAATGTTCTGCAGAAATATGTTGGAAAACTTAAGTACCAACGATTGCTTCCTGGCCACAGGACGATTGACTCACACTCTTTCCACAGTGACTGGTGTGCGTACTGTTTTGAGACTTCCCCCAATTTTTTTTTTTTCGGATGTGGCCGTATTTCTAAATAATTTTACCCTGTTTGCTATTGTTTTATGATCTATAACTGCTCCATGTCGACCAACTTTTAAGTGTAATCTGAACAATCTTTGAGTTTTTACAAAAGAATAACTATTCTTAAAAAAAGCTTCAACGGCAAATGCACGTTGTTCAGAACTCCAAAGCGCTATATTTACTAAAATGGCACAGTTCAATTGAAGTTATAAACACAGCTGAAGATTCATTCTTGCAGTATTTATTATATGGCAGCTTGAACTAATTGTAGCGTTCTCATTGCCTCACCCAGTATATCCTTATATATTATTTCTCATAGGTGTTTTTTGTCGCTAAGTGATATCTCCCTTAATTCTTCATCAAAATTAATTATTCAAACATCATTTTAAAGCTTATGCACGCTGCTATTGTCGAAAATAGACAAACAGCTTGAAATTCATGTTTTCGTTACAAAAATTTATCAAAAAAACTTTTATATTATACTTTATATTATGTTCATAATGAAGGCGCCATCTATTAACTACCTGTTTAACTAGCATGACAGCTGTTAGATTGTTTACATTCTAAGATTCTATATGGAAACTATTATTTATAAACCAATGTAAATAAATAAATGTAATTAACTAAATTAAATCAATGTAACGTAATCAGGTAAGTGTAGGCCTACTCCTAACTTGCGAAATATTCATACGGGTCAGCTAGTATATATATTATATATTTACCTACAAACATTTGGAGTGAAGTATTTCTTAATAGAGTTTACCAGAGGTTCTCAAACATTCTTCCCCTGCTGTTCCTTTGCATATTGATAATTTGCCATCAGTTTAGCAGGGATCTTTAATCATTTTTGAAAACTTTGAATTAACGGGTAAGTTTTAGCCATACTAAAGTGTAACTGTAAAATATGTATATAGTTTTTGTGTGCTAACTTTAAGAAAAGAATTGAAATAAAATCCAGTTTAACTGAGCCTAAGCTTCCATTTTAAATGTTTGGTATCAATGAATTCAATTAAATTTGACCACTTAGCCATATGAGTCTCCAAAATTGTGTCTCTACTGCGTAACTTTTTAACCGATGTATCTATATTTTTTTTAAAAAACCCCTTAAAATTTTTAATTAAAATTTTAACGAAAACCTTCGCCTATGCAGATCTTGCTCCCGCATACTTCGTGCTTCGCCTTTTTCTTAGGTGGTTGGTCCAAACCATATGCACGTCAGCCTCATGGGCTTATTGTGCTCACACATTAAGGATGTTTAACCCTTACCCCTGTCAAGCTCCATAAGCTCAGTGAACCGAAGGATCCTTTTGACAAGGTTGTCCTGGGAGATCTGTCCTTTGTTAAGTTTTCCAAAGGTTTTACAACTCACCTGTTCGAGCCTCTCTCACTTACAGATCAGATGTACTGCGGTTTCCTCTTGCAGGCCACATTTCCTGCATTTTCTTTCTCCAGAGAAAATGACCATTCTCTTCATATGTATTCTATGGTGGCCATGTCCTGTGATTAGAGCTACCACCTTCTTTACATTGCACCTGCTCATCGTAAGGATGTCTAGATGGGCCTGGAAGCAAGATCAGAGGTCGAAAAATAAAACAGCCCTCCTAGGTTCCATTACTGTCTTGATTATTTTGTCTTTAAATTTTAAGTTATTATTATTGTTTTAAAAATAATGTTTTCATTTTTCAATTATGTTAGTTGGTTCAAACAAATTTAGAAGTTTGTGGTGAATTCATTTTAAAATTATGTGTTCTTTAGAGATATGGCGGCACTGAAAGCAACGCTTAAAGAGATGGTGGACGCACTCGTTCAAGAATATTTTGAACCTGAAAAAAACAAATTAATTTATAGAACTGGATAAGTTAACCGTAAAAGCTTCAGTTTCTCAAGGAGTGTTGCTTTTTTAAAAGACAAATACCTGTATTAGTATATTTGAAATTTCCTTTTCCTTAATTTGCTTTTATAAATAAACTTTTAGCTTTTTGTAAATTTTCAATCTAATTTTAGAATGCCATTGCAATTGTAGTATTATTAATTAACTCCAATTATGTCCTAGAATTAATTTGTATTACACTTAGAATACTAATTTCCAATTATATACAGCACTAATTTCATGGTGTTTAAAGCCTAGAAAATAACTTGACCAATTATAGTTAACACAAAGTATACTTTAAGACAATCGACTGCTTAACGACACACCACTGTGAACAACCAGCAGTCCAGATATTTATATAGGAGTTGTTCTGACCCCGGTCTGTCTACACGTTTTGCCATCAGGCATGTGTTTTCTGTGTTTGTCATATTGTGTTTAAGGTCAGTGGAATATTTTACTTTTACATTGTTTTCTTTAACATAGGCCTAGATTTCTAGGTTTATTTTCCCTTAGTTTCTAGTCACTTGATCAACGGGAGTTAATTCATATTTATCTTTGATTTTGTTTGATTCCTCTATAAACTGATAGAAGTCTTGGATTCTAACTCTGTTAAGGCAAATTTTACAGCAAGCAAACAGACTTGAACACACTGTGATAAACTATTTTTATACAAGGTTAGGTTAGTTTTTAAGTTGATGGTTGTATTAAACTTAGACTTATTCTGTGTTGAAATTAATTTTAATAATTTATTTTAAGATTTTTTCTTAGGATTTATATCATGAAATCAGTGTTGGTAATATTCAAAGAATTATGTAAATTAATAGGCAAAGTATGGAGTTAAGCCGGTTCTACATGATGCTACAAACACCTTCCATCGTTGGACGTTTGATGGTTCGTCACATCGTGTGGCTGTTGTTCAAACCTACAAGCATCCAATGGTGGGTGTCGAACTTTCGCATTTAACCATGTTCCGGCCGATGTCGGTATTCTTGGACTGAGTCAAAGGGATGCCTCCAACGTTTGAAGGAAAATGTTCGTTGGTTCGACTCAACGGCTACACGAATCGTTCATATGAAGCACTATTTACTCTCCATTCCCACCAAAGACCCGTCTTGTTTAGGTTTATCTTTGTGTTAAGTTTTAAACAGTAATACCAGTAAGTTCCCGTGAAAAATCACAGACAAATTAATTAGATACTATACATGTTAAAAATATAATTTTAAAAATTTGCTATCTAAAAACAAATTTTATTTAGACCTACCTAAATATGATGTGGGGATTTTTAACTCGTTAAATGTGTACAATTAAAAGATATATTATTATAGACTATCATCCTCGTCCATTTTTACAACTGGTTAAACGTTTTTACCAAACTGTTTTCTAAAGTATAGGATCAAACTTTCGATTCACCGTGTAGCAGGAACATTCGCTGTATCACCTGTCAAACTTACTTGTCTCAAACGTTCGGTCCAACACTGGAGGGAGCGTTCGTAGCATCGTGTAGAACCGGCTTTAGTCTAAAAGACATTTTAGAAGATTTTAACATAGAACACCAGCTTTACAAACATCAGTACACTAGAAATGAGTCTTTAACATCACTTCTGTCATTTACTATGATTGTCCAATGAAGTGTCATTCCTACAGCGATTATTTAATTCTCATTCTAAAAATATAAATTTGTTATTACTAGTTGCTATCAATTAACTTCCATCTGGGATATTCCCATTAGTGTCACCCAGTTTCGCTAATGAAACACTAAGTTGATAAGAAAATAGAATATAACATTTGAAATAAGAACACAATAAAATTGTACGCTTTTAATATTAAACCTTTAGGGACAGAGCGTTATTTTAATAAAGCAGGTTTTAATGAAGTATGAAACATAAAAATTTGTCTTTCTTATAAATACATGACCCACCAATCAAATTCTTTAGCTGTAAAGATAATCTCCAACCCAGAAACAGCCTCTTAGAATGCAAAAAAATTGTTGGTGAATTTATAAATTTGTATTTGGGAATATAACCTTCCATCGGGAAGGAGGTTACCTCCTGGTCACTAGATTTTTGGAGAAAAACATTATACGTCCGGCAGTTTTGGTATTCATCATACTTCCCGATCCTCTTTCTAAAGGAATAGCATTCCCTACTTCCCTCTTTGGGTGCAGAAGAGTGGTCTGCGTAAAGACTGGAAGTAGACTCCATGAGTGCCTTACATGGTGTTACAGTGATTCTGAAGCTTAGCTCCGTGAGCGCCCTATCGCGTTACAGTGATTCCGGAGTTTAGTTTCTTGTTAGCACGGAGGTTAAATTGTTAATACATTTGACTTACAAGTTATTTTTGTGCGTATATATTGTGTACTATATTTGTTTTTAATACATATCAGTTATATTTCATATTTCTTTTAGTGAATTTCCATAGGAAGATGAACTATTGCAGTGACCCCCTTATGGTGAGATTTGTGTTTGCACTCTAACGGGCAAATTTTAAGTCCGATTTGGTTGGTTATCTATGTCGCTCGGACGAGTTTGTTAGCCAGAAATATCCAACATCCGGAAGCACATTTTGTGACCAGAAGTAACTATTTTTTTACATGCCTTGTACTAGAATTAAAGTTTTATCTAAATCAAATAAATGCAGGATATTATTCTGCATATTTTATTTTTTTTAAACGACCTTATACCTCGCTTGGTTCCTCCAAAATCGATCAAAACATAGAATACCATAAAAGTACCTGGTTGAAATCCACGTGGGTGCATCTTATGATTCGAGCGAAGCATTCATCTGCGGCCACAAGGGCAAGGTGAAAACTCGCAAAGCAGCAAATTCTACTCATATATTTCGTACACATAGGCAGCTTTTCGGCTCATTTGTGTGTAGACCAATTTCTCAAATTGTTGGTTGATACTGTAAACATATAAATTTCATTTTGGAAATGCACTGAACTAACGTCAGCGGTTCAGCTGCGTGATCAAATTATTTATATACCTAGAGGTTACTTCCTTGAACGCCCGATCGAAGGTTAAGGTTAGTTTATTTTGATAAGTGGGAGAAAAATTAACCAAGAAGAAATCGAAACTGCATGGGGAGAGTCAGGGATGAGTTTATTGTTTGAGTTAAGGAATTATAAAATATTATTTCAGTCAAATTAGGTCAAACAACATTTTTGATTAACAAACATCTGGGATCTTTTCAGAAAGGAAATTGTTTGGGTAAGAAAGTCTCATTGTGTGAATTTACAATCATTATAAAAATCCGCAAAACAATGCAGGAAATATAGCTACAACAAATAGTAAATTCAGTTTTGAATGAATCCTTAATAATATTTATCACTATGAGAAATGTGGTATTATGTATAAGTATGTGTAGAATATGTATTGGTAAGTGTGTATTTGTATTGCGTACAGTAATCATGTGATGGAACAGTTTTTAATGGAATAGTACAATTCATTACTAGTATCAAAAGCAGCCTTTTACAGCACTGTTTCCAAAAGTGTTAGAATTCAAGGAAGCGCCAAAAAGGACTTTCGGTACTAGTGTTATGAACGATTTTTTCACCGTGGCTTCTCTTCTTCCTACTTTTGCTGAAGCTTTCGAATATTGTCAGGCAATATTCTCTACTGGCCTGAATTTAATTACTTGTATGAATTATAATTAAGACAGTGGTAAAGAGAGAAAGAGTGGTTCCAGCTCTGAAGTACGTTTACTACCTCTAGTCAGGATTACCACTTAATTATAATTAATATTAGTACGGGGGCCACTCGGAATAAAACCTGTGTTTGACTATAAATAAAACACAAGCGTAGATTTAGGAACGCTATTATAATATAGCCTACATCTTAAAACTGCAGTTTTCCATTATTTTTCTACATGACGACCATTTCAATTTAGACCTTTATATCGCTGCAATGGACAAGTTTAAAAATACTTTCTTCATAAAATTCTGCTGAAGAGCATGTTGAAGCTCATAGTTGTAACGAAGTCTTTGTTGCTGGATCAAATCCTGGGCGAGAGTCTAAGTTGTGTTTGCCGTTAAGGGAAGGGAGCTTGCACAGTATTTCCCCACTCAAATGGCGGTTGTTCTAACTGAAGTGGAATGTTGAGCTAGTGTGCTAACTCACCGACAAACTCAAGTTAGACTCTATATTTTATTATTAGTTATTCGGACATTTGCCATCATTTGTGTGTTAAAAAATCAATACACTTCGTTTCGGGAATATAAATCAATTCCCGTTATCAAGTGACTAACGACTAAGGGCACACAAACCTAGAGATCTAGGCCTATGTAAAGAAAACAAGTAAAGCTAAAATATACCACTAACCTTAACCATCTACATAGTACATCTCAGAACACATGAACCACAAACACATAATTTGAAGGCAAACCATGTTAAAGTGAGTGGTATATTTTAGCTTAGTGGGTTTATGTTTAGTAACATGATAACGGGAGTTGATTTATATTCCCGAAATGAAGTGTATTAATTTTTTAACACACAAATAATGGCAAATGTTAGAATAAGTAATAATAAAATTGAACATCCATCATTAATAAATGATAACTTCAAACAGAGAATAGACTCTATATGGTAAAAAAAGTTCAACGCAACAGATCATTTTGTTTACCGAGTGGCGTGAGGGCATTGTTATCATGTAAAAAGAAAAATAGAAGTCACAGGGTTTGTTCTGGGTGGCCCTCTTAATTTTTTAGTCTCACAATAGAGATTAGAATAATTTATGGTCGTTCTGCATTACATGCACTCCATAAGCAATTCTTCTTTGGCTTTTCCAAACATGTTCAATACACAATGCATTGCGTGCTTCGCACGCCAACCTGCTTATTGGGAGTATTTTCAATACAGAATGCATTGCGTGCTTCGCACACCAAACCGCATACTGTATTGGGAGTATTTTCAATACAGAATGCATTGCGTGCTTGACCTTGCAGGCATTCAAAGTCTATCAATTTTGCTTGTTGTGGATCCTGTACTACCGAGTGCTGTTTTGTCTCAGTATATAAGTACTGCATTTTTGTTTTAGGTTATTTCGTAATGTTTACACGTGATATTATTTTGTTAATTATTGAGAAAGTACATCTTGAGCCTAAAGTAATTTTACAACTATTTAATTGAATACTAATTTAGAGAAAAATAGTTGCGAGTCACTAATTTATCTTGCAAGTCGCAGTAAATTGTTTTGAAAATTACTGTTGAAACTGTCTGCCATTAAACAACTATTAACTTAAAAATTTTATTGAATTATTATATGTTTTAGTTACTACTTTCTATTTGTGTTATTAATATACACTTTCAGTTCTTACAATAACATGTAAGCAATATTTTGTTTCATATAAATAATGTTTTTAAATACAAATTCTCACTCTGAAAGTATGTTCTTACTTGTTTTGGCCGGCTTCCAGTTAAGTAAAGCCGATCGCAATGCTTTCTGTCCTTCGAAATCTCTTCCAGTCCCGTCAACTCTGTTCTGAGAATTTTCCTCTGGACAGTCAAGAAGAAGGTGTTCCAGATCTTCTTCACCGTATCTTCTTGTTCAGATCTTCGCACAGTATGCGTTTCGTTGACTCGGCTAGATGGAATCTGCAGTGTAGCCAGCACGATGTTTCTTGGTAAGTTCTTGTGGGTGTCATCTTGATCCGGCACTATAGACTGCGCCCAGTCACCTCCTTACTCCACTTTTCCGCCCATCGCTTCCTGAAGTATCTGTCACATGTACCCTTACAGTGCGCCAGGGACGAGACCTCATTCGCTGGGCTCATCAGAGCTGACTCTTTAGCTATCTCCTCAGCCGATCTATGGTTCGACAGTGGGACAGGAACCATTCTCTTGTGATATCCTTTCTTAAAACATGTAGCTTGAGAAGCGTTATTCTTAGCTCTGCAACTCTGTAAGAGTATGCACAGGTCTCGGGCTTGGATAGAGCCTGTAGGACCAAATCAGAGTCCGTGATATACATATTTTCATATCCATGCGACTTACTAAGGCGGCGTTGATTACCTCCTGGTTCTGCATCCATACTTGAATTGGAGTTGACAGAAATATAAAATCGGCCTCCATTGGTCTGGTTGTAATAGCCGGCATCCGAAATGCCTTTTGCTAACTCTACTGAGCCATCTGTATAGATCCTTACATGTCCATGGTACTACATTCATGTTTATCATTTCTAATGCTTCCGATCTGAGCGTTTCAGCGCCTTCCTTTTTACTCAATTTGCCAGGGACTTACGAGTTGAAAGTATGTTGAAAAACAGTAATAGTTTTAGTTCTGTTGTATTTGCAAAAACTTGTTCAGCCATAAAAGTAAATTAGCTCGAAGTACATTCATAAAGAAACAAAATTAGTGCTTCCATTCTTCAAAGTAATATAATGAAACATATCTGACAGATTAATGTATTGTTATAAAAGTTGTTAAGCTATTTCAGACTCAAAGTTTGTTGTTTTTTTGTTATTATTATTGCTCAGGAAAAAAATTGTTATTATTATTATTGATTGTATAACAATAAAGTTAGGAAAAATACACAATTTGTTACTTTATTACCTTGTACAAGCAATGTGACTGGCCTAGTGGGCGTGTCATCCCTTCCACTTTCTCCCCGAACCTGTCTTGGCGGTACAACCAATTCCACGAAAACTAGGTTCACAAATTACATGTAACTAAGAAAGTTACAACTCTGTAACGGAGAACTGTGTCTCACTTTCTTATAATTGTACCTACTTGCATACACTATTAAAATAAAAAAAGTACTTTACATTTTAGAAAAAACTAAGGCAAATATAAATAAGGTTTTGTTTCATACAAAATTTATAAAATGTTATAATGGTGATGAAAGATTCTACCAAGTTTTATAAAATAAAAGTGATGCCAACAAATATTTGAAGCGAGAAAAATTTCAAATAAAAACTTTTTGTGAGAAAGTTGTAGATAATTAGTTCAATAACTTTTTTATTTGAAACTATTTTTGGTATGATCCTTTGTTTAGTTTAAGGTCATTACTGTGACAAATACATTGTGATTGTTTGGCATTGTTGTGGTGCGATCCGGGTTTTCCGTAAGCCCTCTACATAAAATATTCTTTCTTATTTTAATCAAACTTGTATTCTTTCACATCATAATATTGTTTGTCGCCAGGTTGGTAAAATAGACTATATGTACAATTTAAAACAACTCAAATAAAAAGCAATAACGTAAATTATTACAATTTAATGCACAGACTCTTTAGTTTATTCATATGAGCTCATAAGATCGATTGATTTATGATAGGCTTATGGAAATTAAAGTAAGGTTATGTAAGCAGCAACGATTTTTATATACTGTACTGACCACGACTTGTTCTTACCACCGTAATCATTTAGAATCAATTATATCATACTTGTATAAACCACTAGTTAGTATTCATAACAATTAATTATGATATTATTTTTTGTGTTTTAGTTAGTTTAGTGGTGAACTTTTCACACCGAAGTTTTTATAAGTACCGGTACTGTATAAGTTATTCATCTTTGTCCGTGGGTAGCATTGAAATACGAAAGTGTGAACACGAGATGTTCAAGTCCACGGTATATAGAATACTAAGGTAGGGTTCACGTCATCTTGACTATTCAGCTAAGGTACTATTCTTGACGTCATCGGTGCCCACTGCTAAGAGAAATGAAAATCAACTGTTTATTATTGATTGCAGCCATATTAACATTACAGTCGTATTGCAGTCGTTTTTAGTATCGAAAACGTATATACTCTGTAAACAAAGTTTTACAATACATTTTTAAAATGAACATATCTTTTGATTTATATATTGGATTTTAAATATTAAAAAAGATTTGGATTCAAAATAAAATTCTCCATAACTTATTATATTCATAAACCAATATATAATTAAAATAAATGTTAAATAATACAAAATAAAAAAAATATTGTTCACCATTTATCGAATTTGAAATAGTAATTTTTATATAGGCCTAATCAGTAAATGTATTAAAGTGTGTTGTAACAATCTGATTTTTTTAATATTATTATAGATATGTTTTCTATATGTGGTTCAAATTTGATTAAAATCGGTTAAATATTTTTTAAGTTATTCATTTTTACATAAGGCTCCATGAGAAGCTTATGGAGCTTATGAGAAACTGGGCACCAATGACTTCACGAGTTACTGCGCATCCACGCCAGAACCCTACCGTTAGTATTCTATATACCGTGTTCAAGTCCACACACAGAGTACTAGTGCCTCCGTCGGCAAGCTGTGACAGACTTGAAATTGATGGTTCAATTTGAAAGTTCTCCTTTTCAATTTGTATGGTCGAACATTTCGTTTAATGATTGTAACACAAAATAAACATGTTTAAAAATATGTCATATTTATATAACCTAGTTCGTAGTTCATAAAAGATAATTAATCGAATTTTCGTTAAAAAAAACCTTTACGTATAGCAATTCTATTCATTAAAAATGTAATTTTATAAGTCTTGAAACCATGTAAAATGGCCACCTTTAAAGATTGTAATTTTCTAAAATTTCCCGGACCCCATTTCCTAAAATTTTGCCCCCCCTCCCTAAAATGTGTTCCTGGATCCGTGCCTGCCAGACTTGAGGCTGTGCGAGTTATAAGTGGAAAAGCAAAAAAAGGTACCTTCTCATGCTCCCTGAGCCTCGCTCTGCCCTCAGATACAGGGACTTTTAGTATTCCCCCATACACACAAAACTCTAAAAAAAGTCCTAGTAAATTTTTCTCTTTCAGCCATTTCCCTCTACAGCCCCTGTTTGGACATTAATTAATTGGACTAATAAGCAGGCCCAGATTTCCTAAGGGCTGACACAGTACGGGAACAGAAAAAATATTTGTATTATGTTTTGATAATTAAGTTGGGGGGAAGGGACACCTGTATATTTAATGATTGACTTTGTAGGAGCAAATGTAGTTATACCATAATCAAAAACTAATATATCACATACACACACAGGGGCCGCACTTCTTTTGACTTGCACAAAATATTCTTTTTCATGTTCCTGCACAAGCTTCAGTAAATAAACGGTATCAGGAAACTGACACATACTTTCTCCCTCATTATAGAAACTTAATAAAAAAATACTATTACCAATTTATTGTGACTTTTTTATTTTTAACAGTCATTTTCCCATAAAAATCCATAAAATAATGGAAAAATCTACTTTTCTCAAAAACGGCTCGAACGATTTTGATTAAAATTTTACAGTTTATAGTACTTTAGGTCCCTAATAAACTATAAAATTTTAATCAAAATCGTTAGAGCCGTTTTTGAGAAAAGTTAATTTTTCCGTTATTTTATGGGTTTTTATGGGAAAATTACCCTTAAAAATAAAAAATTCACAAAAATGAAAAAAACGCCTGGAGATACCGTGGATTAGTACCTCCATACCAAATTTCATCAAAATCGGACGACTGGTTTAGGCTCTAGGTCTGATAACATCCACACAGACACACAGACACACAGACACACACATAGACATCACTCCGAAAACCACTTTTTTAGGTTCAGGGGGACCCAAAACGGATATTTCCACCAAAAACTCAAACTCGAAAATTTTGACGAATACAATACTTTCTCCATATACTATGGTATAGGGGGAGAAAGTAAAAAAGTAATTACCCGTTCCTGTTCGTTGTAACAAAACTGCTACAATTATTGCCCTTTCACATTTGGAAACAGATTACAGTATTGTATAATCTGAATGTCAGTTGATTAGGACAGAGGCACTTGGATCGGGGTAGGGTGCTATCCTAGATGTCCTTCCACTCGAACTATCAAAAATACGATTTCCTGTTGGTACATCTTTATAACGTCACATGGATGTAGCGTCAACATTAATTCTGTACTTTTGTTGACGCTACAACCAAGTTTAAATGTATTTTAGTTTTTAAAACAAGGATATTTAAAAACAACATTTTTGTTTTGAAAATACAATATTTACTATACACTCATGATGTACAATAATTTGAGTAAAACTTATGTTTAAAATAGGGTTGTTTTACAAAACATTTTATTAAAGCTTAAATGTGTCTTAAACGATGTTGTTGGTAATAAATTCAGTAATACCAGAGGACAAAAGTTCAGTGCAAAACTAAAATTTTAAACTAAACCTAACCTATAATGGATGGACTCAACTTTACAGTTTCCTTTTTAAAGTGAAAAAATATTAAGTACAATAATAATATGTTTAATAAAAAATTAGAATTGCTTAAATAAACTTGTACCTTAGATTAGGGTTTAATGTTAGGAAATTACCTAAAGAAATAAAAGAGAAAACTACCTTACTTCTTATGAAGGTATTTTTTAAGTAACAACAATGTCTTTTACTATTTATACTTTAAATTTCCATTACAGTAACCATTTTTGAGTAGCGTAGCAGACAATATGACAAAGATATGATTCTGTAAATAACTTTTGTAGAAATTTGAAGTAGTTTAAAAAGAATTTAATTTTGACTGTTAAATTTTTCTTCGTCTTTGTTCAAGTATGATCATAAATCTCTCAATTTTGGAAATTAAATTAAAAGACAGCGTAGATACTAATTATTAAAAATTGTATTTCATCATGAAAAGAAAATATTTGTTTTTAGTTTTGACCGTCTCTTTTGGTTCTAATTATATATTAGTCAAAATGTAAAAATTAGTTACATCGTACTTTTATCTAGAATTGTTAGTCCTGACCTAGTCGACTAACAGACTAACTGATATCCGTTTTAAGGAAAGTCTGTTATATTGAAAAGCATTCAAGTTTGTTACGAGTAGGCCACATTTAAAACGTATCTGCCATACTCATTTCTTACACGACACAGCCTTCATGTTTCCAATAAATGTCATCGCCAATTCCAGTTTCCATTGTGAAACCGGTGTACACAAATTTATCTTACTGGTAATTTCTTATAGGAACTAACTTTTAAAGGCAAACAAAAATGATGAAAACTGAAACACGTTAATTTACTAAGTTCAATTGGAAGTAGAACAAGTGACAGAAGCTGCAGAGTAGACTGAGCAGCTTGGTTAGCCTATTATGTTGAATATTTGTTATAATAAGGACTGAAAGTTTGTTATTGCCACCGTAACTCAACAAGCTCTGACGTATAAGGTTTCAATGAGTCAGTGATACCTCAAGGGAAGGGCAACTATTGAAGTTCTGAAAGAAATTTGTCCACATCCCATCTCATGTGGTTAAACCTTGAGCTTGACTCAAAATATCTTCTAAATTCTCCTTTAGATGGCGGAAGTCTATTAAACGTACGCCATGTATCTGACAGATAGAATCATCAACTGTAAAGCTTTAAGTAGTGAAAACAGGAATTAAAATAACATTATTTTCAAACCAAAATGAAGGCTTACAAATATACTTTCTTTTAGTCATATATTTTAAGCAAGTACCATTTTAAAATTCGAGCACTGCGGTCAGCTTTTGGCGCCTGCACGCTATGTAGGTCAGGAAGAAACCAAACGCAATTACAGAAACATTGGACCATGGTTTGGTTTGTGAGCATTTAAAATGCCTCTGCCGATCGAGAATCCCGCTAACTGTGAAATACGCGGCATGATTTGTTTTCTTAATGCTAAAGGCATGAAATTTATAGAGAGAACAATATTTGCGATAGAATAGTATGGAAATGGGTTGGAGCTTTTAAATATGTTCACGATGTGCAACATCATTGTTGAAGATTTAGTGCAGAAAGTTGATGAAAAAGGAAAAGACAACAGACGCTTTACAATTTCATCAGTATCAAATGAGTTTTCTCAAGTGTTAAGCAGCGTTCTCTATAAAATTTTAACCAGAAGTTTAAATATCGAAAATTGTGTTCACGTTAGGTGCACACAAAAAGGAAATGTATGCCAAATTATCACAGGGTGGCATACATGACACCGGAATCAAAGCAGCGATCCATGGAATGGCGACATTCAACATCAACCAAGAAAGTGAAGTTCAAACAAACAATTTCAGCCCAGAAAATCATGTGTACTGTGTTTTGGCACAGGAAGGGTGCGTTACTTGATGTTTTTGTCTCGTAGTGACACAATAAATTCTGCAACGTACTGTGAGACCTTACAAAACAAAAGGCTCCACGACAATGCCCGTCGACACACGGGTATCAAATCTACAGTTTACATCTAGCGCCCAGTGACTACCACTGGTTTCTGCATTTGAAGATGCATCTAGGTGGCCAGTAAACACAGAGACGATGATGCAGTCAAAACAACCGTGTCATATTGGTTGTCAAATCAGTCGGCTGACTTCTATGAGAATGTTATTCAAAAGGTGATTGTTCGAGACGTTAATAGTAATGTCAATTATGTAGATAAATAAGATTAAGGTACAGGCTTTCATGTAAAAATAAAATTGTTAAGAAAAGTAGTTTTTTAATTTTTATTTCAAAACGGCACTTACTTAAAGTGAAGAAAACTGTGTGAACTCTCTTAGTTTTCTTCAACTAGCCAGTTTTTAATTGCTTAACGTTTTTATTTTATTCCAGTTAGAAAAGGGAGAAGGCATAACATGTTTTACCCAAAACATCAGTTAGAAGAACTAGTTCTACTAATGATCATTTACTGGTTAGTAGCACCCGGGTCACTTTATTAGCGAATTTCCATAGGAAAAATGAGCTATTGCAGTGGCCCTTATGGTAAGACCCAAGGTCGGGAGTAGCAAATAATCATTGGGTCATGGTCCCCAGAACACGTTTTGGGGTGTCATTAAAAATCATTTGTATATATTTATGTATATATGTGTTCGCACTCTAGCGGCCGCATTTTAAGTCCGATTTGGTTCAAATTTGGTAAACATGTTGGTTGTCTATGTCGCACAGACGAGTTAGCCAAAAAAATCCATCAACCGGAAGTAACTATTTTTTGAGATGTTTACTACGAGAATGAAATTTTTTTTACAGTTTTTTCTAAAAATATAAATGAAGGATGTTATTTTGCACATTTTGTTTTTTGCCCCGACCTTATAGCTCGCTTGGTTCCCCCAAAATCGATCAAAACTTAAAATACCACAAAAGTACCCGGTTCGAAGCCAAGAGGTGCAAACTCGCGAGGCCACTAGGCGCAAAAACAAATTCTACTAATATATTGCGTACACACAGACAGCTATTCAACGTTTTCGTGAGTAAACCTATTTCCCAAATTGTTGGTTGAAACCCTAAAACATAGTCATATAAACTTAATTTTTGAAATTTGCTCAACTCACGTCAGCGGTCCAGCTGCGTGGTCGAATTATTTTTCTTGCACCAGAATTAACCCGGCAACATTTCTCTTATCAAGTCCATTTATCAATGAAATTCTCTAATCAATTCAATTTTTATATATAATCTAAATAATAAATAAATAACAATATTTTATACAATTTAAAATAATATTAATTAAATTAACAATAAAATATACATAATATAATGTGTTTAGCTTACTAACAAAACATTTTGACTATTAGCTTTCTTGGAATAGTTAAGTAAAAGCTATATAAACTATTCTAGTTACAATAGCTCACTAGATCTGGTTTCACATTGACTAAAATTATTGTATTGTTTTAAATTATTACTTTTAAAACCATGTTAGGTGAAACTTCATTTTTTATTGATATGGTTATATCCGATCGATTCAGTTTGCAATTTAACATATACTGAAAGAAGGTTCATCCCAAAGCCTTAAGTTCTCTGAGCTTTCAATTCTGGTAATTGTGTTTTAAGTATCTCAATAATTTCTTTCCATCATGAGTTGGAGCTTTTCATTACCTTGTCTGTTATAGTTTTTTTTATAAAATAAATTTTATAAATATGGGAATGTTTTATTTTCATCTGATCTGAATCAAACATATTTCTTTTTATTGATTTTGAAAAAAGACTTCCGTGGTCACAAATACTTATCAGATGTTTTTGGTCTTTGCAGAACGACCTCGCCACTATTAATAACTTTTGCATAATGACAATTATAACGATTTAGTTGATCTACAAATATCAAGAAGATGAGATAATTTCTTACATTCCACTAATAAAAAATGGTCATCAAGAGAGCAGAAACATGTCATATATACAGATCAAACATAGCCATCAAAGGTCATTTAGTTCAAACAATAAACTAATTAACTACAGTCAGAATTTTAAATGAATATCAATAGCAGAGGATTTTATAAGAATTAAAATCTATGTTAAATTTAATTATTGAATTTTAACTAGGTTCTTTTATTAACAAAACTATTACATTATACAATTGTACATCACCTAACGTCCTTTAATAGATAAAATAAAAATAACATTTATTAAACAATACTACAAATTTATTCCGTCTGCAGTTTCAGGCTTCTACTAACTGTGCACAATATAATATTACATCATCAATGAAGTTCCACCTAAACCAATCTATATAATAAATTAATTATTCACATTTTATTTACAGAGCTTATTAACTAACCGTACAACGCCGTCCACGGCTCAACCAATCACACTAACTGTCTTCTTAAATATAGCAAATGTTAAGTACTCGTTTCTTTCGTGTCTTCGAAATATTGTAAAATTTGATTTGATATTATTTTAGTCGCCTGGGTCGCTTGAGGAATGAGAAACCTGTAAAATCAAACAATCTGAATTAACATAAATTCAATTCGTCATCTAGTATAATTGTTTAATTTGATTCTTAGCCACGAAACAGTGTCATCTAAAAAGTATTTTGGAATTTGAAAAATAATTCAATCATGCAGCTGAACTGCTGATGTGAGGTGAACGAATTTCCAAAATAAAGTTTATATGTTTTTTAGTCTACTCGCAAAGGCGCTAAATAGCTGCCTGTTTTTATGAAATATATCATCCAGCACCGGCTCTCGTATTGCTTCGTTCCGGTCACAACGGAAAACCTCGACCTTTAATCCTATGATTATGGACTGCCCCACTTCGTTCGCACCAGAGAGTTTACATCCCGGGCACCAGAAGATCCCCCCCCACGGCGAAATCCGCCAAGTGGATTTTAACCTGGTACTTTTAATAATATTTTACATTTTGATCGATTTTGGGGAACCAGACGGGCTATAAGGTCGTATAAAAAAACTAAATATACATAATAATATCTTATATAAATTTTTAGATAAAAGCCCAAAAACATTTTACTCTAGTATGAAAAATCTCAAAACGTTACTTTTGGTAAAAAAACGTACTTCCGGTTGTTGGAATTTTGGCTAACGAACTCCTGACGAAACACTCTGACTGTGGCTTAGAAAACTAACGTGTGTACCAAATCGACGTAAAAGGTGGCCGTTCGAGTGCGAACACATATATACACAATTGTTAATAATACCCCAAAACTTATTCTGTGGAACATGATCGGTGCTCGTTGACCACTCCTGACTTTAGGTTTTATCATAAGTATCACTGCAATAGCTCGTCTTTCTTATTGAAATTCTCTAATAATTTATTATATGTAAAAAAATATTTTAGTATTAAATTGTAATAGTATATTACGTTAAAAGCCCGGTAAATAGGGTTCTTCCGTGCAAGCATAATAGGGATTTTCATGGAAGCACGGAATAAGCTAACGTGCGAGTTACGTACGATACTTTTTATTATACTACACCGAAAAAAAAGTAACATACTTTTAAAAATAACATATTTTTATTAAAACAAAATTTTTAACTCAATACATATATCTATAATTTATTTTAAAGAATTATCATAGTATTTGAAATTAATATTTATAGTACAAATTTGCAGTTATTTCTTGTGATTGTTTAAAAATATTATCTGGAATATCGGGCTCATTATATTCATCATCCCTGAAATCCATTATGGAAATTTTTAGAACACAAAATATGCATAAACCACTATGTTTGGAACTAACCTCTCATAAATAAATGTGTTATTGTTCAAATCAGTTAACATAAAACTGATATGTGTATTCTTATTTATAAAATCAGCTGGTGCACAGAAAATAAGGACATACTTGTCTATGAACATGTATAGAAAACAGCTGTTTTCGGTGTAGTATAAGATAGTATAGTTTACCTACAAACTTTGATTTGGAAAATGTTGACATTTACATGAGTGGAAACTATTTATTTGTCTCAAAAAAATTTAGTAAAGTAGACTTGTGTCTAACCAACTTTACTGCGACTAAAACTACTTTGGATGAAAGGAAACTCGGACAGTAAAAAGATCACGGATTAAACTAACTGTAATTATTAAATCTTCAATGTTGGAGCAACAGATAAAGTGGCCTCATCTTGTGGATTAATACATATTACCCTACTGTACCCTTCTTGCTACCACTGGAACCAACTAAAATTTAGACTAATCCATTTTAAATTTAATTGTTTCTTTTTCTAATCACCCAGTGTCACTTCTCCCACAACCAAATCGTCTATACATATAATAATATCGTGTCTGTCTGTTTGTGATGGCATCAACTGAGAACGGTTGAACGTATGAAAAGCTGGGGTCTGAGCCATTAGACGCAGCATTATTTGGGAAGGTTTATAAGCAATTCACATTAGAAAGTCCATTGCAATCACCTTGTACATGCATCAATATTCCTGCATTTATTTTTGAAATAATAATGTTTCAGAAAGCACAATTACCTGTCCATGTCGGAGATAACCAAGCCCTGTTCTTGCTGAGAACCATACTTGAATGTAATTAACTCAGGATGTTTCTTCTTGCAAGTTATTTTAGCTATAGCTTTCAACGAACGTTTTACCACAACGTAAGCAGTGTCTTTCTTCTTGTGCGTTTCCCGCAAAACATACACATGCGTTTTGGTAACTATTAAATAACTGTAACAAAAAATACAATCCACAAGTTAGACATAAGCAGAGCTATGCTAAAAAATAGAATATCAATGATCAAAAGATTTCTTTTATAGGTGAAATCCCTCAATCCAAATTAATTAGGAGTGGTGCTTATTCAGGCTATCAGGTAAACCCATGTTAGGCCTACAGACAAAAAATATTTATGCTAATTAGAATTGGCGATGTTTGTCACTCGGTATACAAAATTTAAGAGGCCTTGCATTAACACGAATAGACTCCTGAAATAATCACTATTCCCACTACTGAACACAAACACAGATTTAGTTTGTAGTAAAAAGGCTCTTTGAAACTGGAGTGGTTTTCTGAACAAACTACCCAAGGATTATAATGATAAAAAAAATTAAATAAACTGTTGAAAGTCAATACTTTTTACTTTATTGAAAAGTTTCTTCAATCTAGCTACACCAGAATAATTTTTAAAATAATGTAATTTTATATATTTATTGTGAACTACACTTATGCGTTTTTCATTTGAAAATTTATTCATTCTGTTTGTTTTTTGTTTTGCTGTTTATACAAAACATACATTTTTAATATGCCTACAGGCTAATAATCTAGCAACAAACATATGTTATGCCTTATATACAGGTTTTAACCAAAAACCTTAGCAGGCTATACAGAATCGGATTATATACATTGAAATAAATGAAAAATGTTCAGTGAATTTTTTTTTTGAATATGGCTTAGTTTAGTCGCATTCTGCTATTTTGTTTTTTTAACAAAAACTGTAACTTACTGTTAAAAATTTGTAACGGCCGCCTTTTTATATATTATAAATTCGTATTGTTTGGTACACTTATAAATCGTAACATACAAAATGCTTGTACCAAATTTGAACTCAAAATCTTATCTATTCTGGAGTTACAGTAAGTTTTTATAAAAAAAAAAAACAAAATGGCAGATTGCGAGTAAACTAAACCAAATTTGAAAAAAGTTATTGAACATTTTTCATTTATTTAAATGTATACAATACGATCCTGAATAGATTGCTAAGGTTTTTTTTATGACAAACTGAATATATAAATTGACTGCAAGTTACACTTGTGTTTTGCATTTTAAAATTTATTCATTCTGTTTGTAACTCCGCTATGGCGGTCCCAAGACTGGGGCCTCATCTTATGATAAGGAAGGAGGAAGGATAGAGTAACACCTCTTTAAAAACCTTGGTTCAAATGGCCCGGCTGGTAGTACCTTGTGAGGACCCCTGCCTAGGGTTACAGGACTAGGGGAAGGAACCCCGAAAATAAATCAAACATGAGTGGTAAACAGGAGAAGTTGATTACGGTAGGGGGTCGGATCCCCAGTACCAGAGGCGGATAGGGGTGACAAAGCGGGCCCCAAGTCTTTGTCAGCCAGCTACCGCAATGTCCAGGGATTGGACCACACGGATCCCTTCTCACTAATGCTACGAGTGTTTCTGAGAAAAAGAAGGCAAACCCTTTTCGAAAAAATGGCTTATTACAGAGATCTCCAGAAAGGCAAGATACAATTATAGCTAACAACATGGAACTAGAGAAAGATGGGTTGAACCAAGGAAAATTGCAAACAACGGTAACAAGTTAACAGGTTACTATGAAAAGTGGCAAGAACATTTGAACAAAATGTTACTAATTTACAGCAGCGTATCTTGGAGTTGGAAAGAAAGCTCACACTAATGGATGGAACCAATGTATACAGACAAACTGATAAACGGAATGAAATAAATTATTTCAGAGATGAAGAGGAACTCGCAAGGGAGACAGATTGAATTTTAAATAAAAAGAAAAGACAAAGAAAGTAATATTAAAACGTCTCTTCAAAATAAAAGTAATAGATTGGTACCTCAACAAAATGTAGACGTTGTCAAAAAACAATGCTGAGCCTGTAATTCTGAGCAACATAGGAGACTAAACTGAAATAAGTCGCGCCTTGCAATCAAGAAAGCTTACCTTTAGAAGGCAATCTAATGAATAATAACCAATTGAAAATCAATGTTGATAATCAACTAGAATATAGAGATTTAACTAAGTTCATAAACGATGATAAATTAGAATGGCATTCCTATGAGAATAAAGAATAAACAAACGAGACCTGCAAGAGTCACGGGCAGGAATTTCCATCCATCATGTGATCCGGAAGAGATTAAAAATTAATTAATTAGTAGAGGGTTTAAGATTATTGATGTGGCAAACAAAATGAAGAAGTCAAAAGAGAATGGCAAACAGATTAAAACCATACTTCCTATGTTCATATTATCATTTAAAAACGTTGATGATATTAAAAACATATATGAAATAGAACACCTATGAGGATATTGAGGAGTTAAAGATGAGAAATTGTAATTAATCTGTGTTAAGCTGCCTTGTTAATGTCCCAACATGCAAAACCAAGGTTGGGAAGGACGAATAAATTTTGTAAGACAGTAGTTATCATGTTTTTTTTTTTATGATAAATTTATAACTTGTTTTAAAACACTATTCAAATAAAAAAGAAAGCAATTGTGGGACTGCCGACAGAAGTGAAAACTGTCATGAATATAAATCGTTGGTTAAATTGGTTTAATCTGAAATTTGACTACAGACAATCATTTGTTTTTTCAATTTTAAATGGGACAAGATAAAAATAATGATCAAATTATGGATTAAACCAATATTCATGGCAGTTTTCACTTCTGTACTGATCCAACACAGGTTTCTTGAACATCTTCAAGAAAGGCTTAATTTATTAGAATTTTAATATCCGTTGTTAAATATTAAAGTTAAAAAGCTAATTTGTATTAGCAACATACTTTTAGGTTAGGCCCATACTGATCTAACACACGTTCCTTTAATGCATTTACATTCATTACCATAGCAACCAAGTTAGTAAATTTAAACATTTAAAACAAATCAGGAAGCACTAGGTCCATTTTAGAGGTATCACTAATTTAACACAACTTTCAAAGTTAGGAAGTGTTCATTTCATCGGTAGCGTTGACATGACTAAATCCATTCAGCTATTGAGTTACGTCTTTGAATTTACCACTGCCTATTTTATTTTGTCGATTTCGTCTTCTTTTACGATCAGCTGTTAAATTAAACTTCTGGTTTATATTAGTCCATGCGTAAAACAATGAAGAAGAAGAAATCATCAGGGTCTTAATTTACCTCATCTAAAAAGTGCTCGGTGCCTAAAGACATTTTCACTTCAAAATCATTACTAACAACCAAAATTATTCAACAGTTCAAGAACAAGAGTCCGGTCAAAAATTTAACAATTAAAAAATTTGACACATCTAAAAATGAAAGAAAACTGGTATTTAGGCAAGAAACATTTTCCCCTCTCAGATTTCAGTTGTTACTTTCTAGTTCTAGATTGCTCCTTTTTTGTGATTGCTGTTTTCTACTTCACTATGGATTTAAGCAGGCGGAACCGTCTTAACATATTTTCAAAACAAAACTAGTTAAATGCACCACATTTCTGCTCAAGTGATTTTCATTTTACCTGTCGAACATATAGCCACTGAGTTTGACTTCTTGACATTTAAACGAAGCAATAACATCAGGTTTCTTGAGCCACGATGATAAAGAAACTACTTCCAAGGAACCGACATCTTCCGTTTCTTCCTGATTGTCACCATCAAAATCTAAAACAATTGAAACATAATTACAGATAATCTGTACCATTAAATCAAGTGATGTTGACATCACCATTTTAACCATTGAATCATGATCATCATTGATTTTAACCATTAAATTTCAAATGAGAATTTTTTTGAAATAAAATTCCAGCGTTACTGGCCTAACAAGATCTACTCATTAGTTATGCCTTCATTAGACAACATGAAGGCAACATTGCTAAAGAAAGAAGGCTATCTGGTTAATATGTGTTTCAAGATAGCCTAAGGCTAACAACAGACGAGACACCGGTGTACGGGACACTGCCAGCTTCTCGCGGGGAGAGACACCATAGAGCCACAGAATCTGGTAGCGCGCTACTCAGTGTCTCATCTGTTGACACACATTTAATTGATAGTGCATTTAGTGTCCCGTACACTAGTGTACCGTACACCGGTGTCTCGTCTGTTGTTAGCCTAAGTTTCCCCCTGACAGTGAACAACTGACCCGAGATTAGATTTTGTACATTTCTTTTCATTTTTTATAAAGGTGGTAAGTTTTCAAAAGATCACGCTGAATAGAGAGCCTTGTTCCACTAATACTATTTTACCTTGTGGATCCTGCTCGTCATCAATACTAAACACAGGTGCCATGTTACGGTAACGTTTACCCATCTTGTCTGAGCTGCTGACATGCCTGTCATTGTTGCCAACATTACCACTAGGATTTACAATGTATTCCAATAACTTCCCTTTTACTTCAGCTGACTTCATTTTCATTGCAGCACTGAAAAAAGAATAACCAAATAAAAACAACACTACTTTCGTTAATATAATTAATGCCAACATTTTGTGTATAAATAAACAAAATTTTGATAAATGCCCGTTTAGCAGAAATTCAATTAAAAAGAGAGAATATGTACAAAATTTTCTTTTTTTGTTGTTGTTGTATTCATATGTTTATCACCACGTGATCATCAAGGGTATATACTGCTTCTAAAATTTAAAAACCAAATAAAAACAAAATTATGATGCAATAACATCTATGATTAAAAATAATGAACAACAAAAACAAAACTATTTTAAATATCTTAACACTTTGAACCCTGAGCCCGAGTATAGGTCGGGCCAAGTTCGCTGCGCCATCTACCGAAGCTAGAGTATACCTCGGGTCACTCTATTTAATTCTATAACTCAGCTTAGTCGGCATATATTTGGGTTTAGACATTCTCATCATGTTTATTAGCTGTTTTAGTTCGTATGTCTTTGACCTTTGGAATTTTTCTAACACTGGCCAACAAAAATATTATATAAATATCAGATGGTGTCTGATCAGCTGTGTGCATTCTGCAATCGACGTTTGTCAGCTTAGCGATGTACAGTAAGATTTTTTTAACCGTGCCCTCGGCTCGGCTAGCGCACGGTGGGCTAGCGGTGTAGCGGGGAGGGATGTAAATGCAGTTCCACAAACTTCGATTAAACAAAACTGATTGATTAATTATTTGAATAAAATTATTGAAATAAAAACTACTTGAATGAGTCGTCTCTTGTTCGAATAATACTGTGGCTTGGTTAAGGTAAATGCAAGACACCAAGTAGGCCTACTTCCCCCCAGGCAGGAAGTTTTCCCCGGAATCTAACTTCAGACATCCGTACCGAGCAAACCGTAAGTCAAACAAAAAAATGTTTCAAATAAAATATTTAATTTGGACCTTTATCTAAAACTTTCTCGCGAACACTTTGTCTCTGACCAACAAACAAAAAACTTTTCAGCGGTGTGAAAATTTCATGTCATTATTAAAGTACATTGTTGTAATATTGATTTTTAAAATATGAAATAGGTTTTGTAATGGATTTTCTTTTACATCATACGAATCGTATGGTTCTTATCTGCGTATCCGTGAAAGTTTCATAATTTTACATCGCTGCTAAGTGTATTAAATGTCAGTGTTATTGAAGCTCGGTTTTCGCTGTTTCATGCCGCTAGGCTTAGTTTTTGTGGAGAAAACTAGAGTAGACAGAGCGATTTCTAATGTTATCATTCAGGTTAGTACAATTTGGCCGAGGGCACGGTTAAAAAAATCGTACTGTAACTCGATGAGGATGTGTATTTCCGTTAGTTCTGATTGTGTTGTACATTTTTTTTTATTTATTAGTGGTTTTTTATTGATGCAAAGTTTATAGTTCGTAAGTGTTTTTTTAGTGTTTGTAAAATGTAAATAAAGTGTTTGTTGTAAACTAAAGGGCTATGTAGCTATTTTTTTCAAACAATTTTTCATCATTTTTCATAATTTGTTACCATTTTGTATTTTTAATAAACCTTTGAAGTATTTACATTTACTTAAAGCTTATTATTTTGCCTTTAAAATGATATATAATATGTTATACTTTTAAATAAGGCAAGTAACAGATATTTTTTTTAAATACTACCAAAACCCCCAGGTAGCTACACACGACAATGTGTTAAGGGTCCAGGGTTCAAAGTGTTAAAATTAGTAAATAAAATAATTCGATCGAGTAGCTAAATCCCTTATATGAGTTGAGTGAATTTTCAAAATTAAGCTTTTAAGTTTTAAACCAAGTATTTGGGAAATTGATTTATTCATGAAGGCCAACCTATAGCTGCCTGCCTGCTTCCGGCCTCGGATTATGGACTGCACTTTCCGTGTTTCTTCCTTGACCTTGGAGGCCTGGTATTATGGACTGCATCCCAGCCGTCGGCCTCCGATCAGAAGATGCCCGATGTGGATTTAAACCGGGTACTTTTATGGTATTTCACGTTTTGATTGATTTTCGCAGAATCAGATGGGCGATAAGGTCATGTAAAAGAATAAAATGTGCAAAATAATCTCCTATATTATTTTTTTTTTATAAAACCCTAAACAATTTTCATTCTAGTAAAAATATTTCAAAAATCTTGACTCCAGTCAAAAATCTTATTGGATTTTTTTGGCAAACGAACTCGTCCGAGCTATTTAGATAACCAACGTGTGTACCAAATTGGATGTAAAATGGTGCCGTTAGAGTGCGAACACCTTACGGAAGACAGAGGAAATAGTGCATGTGCACAGGTATACCAACAAAACTGTTTGATTTGCTCTTTCATTTGATGTATTATTTATAATTGTAAGTTAAATTTAATAAATACTACAAAGCCTGTAACAAGTCACAACCTCACACCATTCAGTTTAAATAGGCCTTAACAGTAAAAGAGTGTATTACAAGCCTTAAAATCCTGATATTAATTTTGAAACACCTGTATATTTTTACAGCAAAGTTATTTGTTAGATTTCCACAAAAGAGCAGTTATTGGAGAGTTTGCATAACAATTACCCAATTTTGCCAAACAAATCAGATGAACTACTAGAAGTACTGCCATTTTGTTGAGAACTTTCTAGATTAGCATTATCCAAAGAGCATTCTTGACAACTGCTTGGATTATGGTCTGCCAGGGTAAAGTTCAATCTCTCAATCAGGTACTCGTGAATTGCTGAAACACATTTAAAATATTAATTAGTGATTTATTTGTACTTTCAAAGCCGCTTTGTGGATCCAATATCCAATATATTCAAACTAAACAGCAATAAACTTAAGAGGCGGTCGGAGTCGGCCGCGCGGTCCGCCTGCCCTTCCGTCTTTTTAACATGGGACGAACTCTTAAATTATGTAATACAGTAGAACCCCGATTATCCACGAGTGGATTACCCGCGTTGCGGCTTAACCGCGATCGCCAAAAAAATACTAATTAAATATGTAAAATAACCCAAATGCGATACTACGGCGAACAAAGTTTAGCGAGTGAAGGCCCATTATCTCGCGCGCAGACTGTAGCGCCACCTTAAAGACAATACAGTAAGCATATAACCTTCATAACGGGACTATTCCCACCCCCGTCAATAAAGGACTTTTTTACTCCATGCTGATAGAGATTGATATTGAAAGTGCATTTTGACAACAGTAGTACTGCAGTAGTTATGTACTGGACTGTTTTTTTTTCTTTTTTTTTTTTCTTTGTAAATATGTAAATAGTGTGTGTGAAACTATGTAATTTTTCCAACATATAAAGGTACATAACTGTGCATATTTAAATTAATTGTTCTTTACCTGAACCTTTTGTAAAGATTAATTAAGCACTTATTTTAGTTTTACGGTCATTTTGAACTATTTCTAGGGCATTTTAGGTTAGTTTCGGATTATCTGCGATTTCGATTATACACGAAAGTTCAGCCACCCATTATCGCGGATAATCGGGAGTCTACTGTATTGGCTATGCGTGAAGATTGTAAATTAAAATAAAATGGTACAACCAAATAAAAAGTATTTACCAACACGTTAATGTAGAAAAATGTTGTATTTACTTTGTACCGACTCGAAAAACAGTGAAAACAAATTGTTATTTTCCCATAAGAAACACGTACATTTAGGGTGACTTTGTCGACGTTTTAAAATTGATGTACAAGCTAAATATAAATAATTATTCTATAAAAAGTACACTCATACTATTGCAATTGTCTCTATCATTTACTTTAGTAATTTTAACCGTGTTTACTATTTATTTTATACTAGGCATTTTAAAATATGTTAGCATTGCAATGAAAAATACAGGGCGTAGTAGTTCGGCCGTAACCCTGCAGATAGGGTTGGCGTCGCTCGCCAATCTTCTATACCTTTTCCCGCCCTCTAGTAGTACAGTACAACCAATGCTCAGTCCGTCAACTTGAAGATTTCGGTTGTTCTAGTATTCCAGTGATTTTATGGGACTGTGTTTTGTGGTGTAAATGTTAGTGTTGTAATTAGTTGTTTGTTGTATTATAGTTGTTTATTGTTATTGACAATGGTTAGTTTTCCCAGTGATTCTAAGAGACTGTACAGTATGTTGGTGTTAGTTCTAGTGTTGTAATTAATTAATAAGTTTTCGTTTTATTTGAGTTTTTTATCGTTATTGGCAATGGGTAGAAAGGGTCATTTGCCTCTATCTGCTAAAAGGAAGAAACGGAGAATCGGACCTGGTTTGGAAAAATACATAGAAGATAGAAGGTAAGAACAATTAAATAATTTATTGCAATACAGTCTAGTTGGTTGTGTGAAAACATTAGAGTTATGTTTGAAAGACTGTACAGTACTTACTATATACAAAACAAAATTAATGCTATTATCTCAAATATAAATCTCTTGCTTTACGAAAGCCAAATCATTTATGAAACAATGACAGTGTAACAAATATTTTATATGCAAGGTAAAGTTTATGCTTGAACAGAAATCAGAATATTGTCCAGTTGTTTGTGACATACTGGATGTTTTATGAATCCTAAATTGCGTGATCAACATATTGATATCCTATATAATATTGTTATCCTATGTATTTTCAATAATTAAATTTTTAATTTTAATTCTTCGATTAAACTTTTACGTAAAAAATAATATTTAAGTGATTTAACTGTGAATAGGTTGTTTGAGGTGTGTTCACCCATTATTGATTGCATGGTGCTATGTCAACGTTTGCAGTCTATCTAAGTGAGCTTCTCAATAAATTATTGTGCAGTAAATTTAGCAACATAGCTTTTTTGGGACTTAATGGTGATTTTTTTTAGGATGATCGCTACTTTGAATAAAGAAAACACGATAAATGAAGAAGGCCAGTCATCAGCTGCAGACAATCCTCGTGCTTCGTTGGCAGTCATTGAGTACATAAAACTAATTAAAACATGTATTTATAAGGCATTTAAAAGAAAACGGTATTTTAAATAATGCTTTTCAACTTCTCATATCAAAAGTACAAACCATAATTGAACTTTGCATGATCATTTTGGTATAAAGATAATTAATTATTAAAAAATACTAATATACAAATTACAAGTTAATGCTGTATGACTGACGTGAATTTTCTTGAATCTGTTATACCTAATTACTCTGATATACAGGGTGTCTCACATCTAATTTTCCAAACTGTACCTCATGATTCAGGAGATGAAAACTAGCAAATAATACAATATAATATATCGACTATCCCGTACCGTTTCCTGTCTGTCAGTCTATCTGTACGTTTTACATAATAAATCATTGGCCTATCTTATAAACTTCATATCTTATAAATACAATATTTGCATTTATATTTGTACAATATTTTTTACTGAATTAAACAAAACTTATTGGCATGGCTACATGTTTGTTATCCTTACTATGCGTGTTTGAAACAGGCAACACCGGTAAAAATAACCTATTTTAAATTTTTACAGTTTCAAACAATTTGTGACAGTAAATATTATAATCTTATAAGTCACAAGCAAACCATGTTGCAATATAAAAAACCAAGCTGGACAACTTTTTAAAATCATCAGTAATGAATTGAAATAAATATTGAATTTCTGTTTAAATATAATATTTACAACTAATGTTCAATTAGAGAACTCAAGATTTCAATATTTACTTATGAGAGGTAGGCTACTAATAATGTCAACGCGATTCTTATACATACGGGCAGACATACATTTTGTAAGCATTATCGCCATCTCATCATTTTCTATTACGGGTAAAGGCCAGGCAGTCTAGCTTGTGAACGCGTATAAACAAATAGCAGTGTTCTTCACTTTATCGGCCGGTCTGTCTCTCGGTCTCCCTCCCCCTCTCTGATAGTATATAGGCCTAGTAACTCAGTTTGTGCATGCAGCGCTCCAAGCAGTGATAAGGACGAACTTGTAGAGCTACCCTAGTGTTCACTTTGGAAACTAAAAAGCGGTTTTATAATTCAGTCCTGCCGCCTCTTAATATAACATGCTTTTCACAGAAATAGATTAGATTAGATGTTTATTTTATTCCCTGCTATATAAATATACAAACACATACAAAATAAGAAAATAACTTCACAATAAAGTATAAAATAAAACAACCTGCAATCTATATAACAAAAATTAAATGCTGTTCGTTAGTAAGCGCATCACTTGAGAATGGCTGGACCAATTTGGCTTTTTTGGTTTTAAAATGTTCTTAATAATCCAAACTAGGTTTTTATGGAAAGAAAAATTTGATAAGTACCTGGAAAATTTTCAAACTGAAAATGATTTTTTCAATGGGATTTTTGTTTGAACTCTAGACAACTTACAAAAACAGCTCGGATTTGCTTCTAGTGCTGTGATGTAACTGTAAACATCTTGCCTGAGAGTATATATTTTATACATCCAATACCTGTAAGGCTTCAAAAAACTAACAACAGCCATTTATGTATAAAAATACAACTTTTTTTATAAATTGTCTGAGGAGGCTTAGACGAAGAATTTATAAAGAATTCTGGTTTAAAGAATTATAAATTAAGAGTCAGTAATTGGCTCAAACTAACAGCTTTCTGTTCTGTTCAGGATTATATGGTTTGTGATACTAGTTCATTCAGTTTTAAACGTTTATTATAATATGTTGTCATTGATGGTTATATATTCTTGTTTAATTTTAATTAGTTGTTGTCCTTATTTAATTTCATTGTTATAGTGGACTTTCTTAATGTAATTTTACTCATTGAATGATTTATATGCAATTTGATCTACCGAATCTAGCAATACAATCTAGTTTTAAAAAATAACATGTATAAAAATATCACAATTTGTATTTTTAGTACACATTTGTAATTTTATGTACACATGTAATGTTTTGACTTTTCCCTATTGTATTGTAAAATGTTTAACACCAATAAAGCACCAACTTACTTAAAGTTAGAAAAATCTACTACCGTTTAGCAACGGTATTAGCAATGAATGGGAAAGAAAACTTAGATTACAAAACGAACTAAGGTGAAAGGAAAAATGAAATACTTTATCCTCTAACTGAAAGCCGTCTAGCATGACTGCTTTCAAAACATATAGGCATGAAATAAATGTTTTTATTGATTTATTCTATTTTAATGATCTATATATTCATATTGGGACATTAATTAACATACCTTGATAACCACCTGTAAGTAGGCTAACGTAATGCGTGTTTTTTTGAAGAAATGACGCAACTACCATGTGTGTATATTGGTCGTCATCTAACCTGCCGCAGCCTAGGAAACAAAGGTGTTCACCTCCAGCGTTACTGCCTGCTGCGATCGCTTGCCTCTGTGATGAAAGTAAACCTTGGACGGCTGTCGAAAATGCTACAGGTTCTTGCAACATCTAAACAAAATAAACACAATAATTTTAAAGTTATAAATTTTATACTGACTAAAGAGGAGATTAAATGTAATACAGTGGATAAATTTCTTCTATCTTTTAATACTTTTGAATATATTTTAAGTACAGAGTGTTAACCCTCTAACTGCCAGACCACTCAAATTGAGTGGTCTCCACGCCCTGCCGTAGTGAATTGTGTAGTCTATGACAATTCAACTTGTATTGAATATTGTAACACTGACAGCCATGTAACAGAAATGCTATACTATAAAAATAAATCAGCAGTTTCCCATAGTGTCTAAAGCATAGAGGTTTGGTCTAAATAAATAAAATGACGCAATATATATAATAATAAACATTTATAATTCTTGCATATATGTAAATTCATTTATGACGCAAAATAGTTACAGTAGAATAATTTTTAATAAATAAAGAATAAAGAATAAGCAGACTATAAATAGGTAAAATAAAAGCAGACTTAAAAAATATATTAATGAATAACCGTATGTAGCGTGTGTGAACTATATAAGAAATTGTTTTTAACGAGTAGTGCGATTGAGGCGAACGGTGAAAAGAAACAGTTGAATGATTGAATAATAAACAGTTTAACAATTAAAAACAATTAAAAAACAAACACATAATAAGAAGTCAGCGTATATAACAAGGTATGACAATATCAGCATATGTATCGAGATACAGGACTACTAGAAACTCCATCTGTGATGAGCGTTGAAACAATTTCAATACAGAAGGCTTGGTGCGCGATGCGTACGTGACAAAGCACACAGAACGTGGTAGAACGTTAGAAAACTCTAAGAAAAATGGTGTAGAGTGCACACATCCTGCATAATGCAGTGAACAAATTCATCGAAAAATGTAGTTTCTTTGAAAGTCAGAGTGATGAAAATTAACTAAAACTAAAGTAGAAGTGCCTTGGTGGTGTTGTAAACATAAGAAAGTAAGATCGAGAGTGTAATTACGACGAGAAGTGAACTTGTAAATTTTCAATATGTGGTCGGCATAAGTGCAAATTGAAGGACGACTACGTGCATAATATATCCTTTAGAATCAGTGAAATTATAGGTGAAAATAACAAAACAAAAGGTACCGTGAGTAATATGGCCATTATTTTTAAGTTTAAAAGTCTGCATTTTTTAAATTTTATAATTTTTGAGAAACAACTTAACTTCAACTTTTTACCTATTGCGTCGTAATTTAGACTAGGGTTGAGAACACATTGTATAAATTGTATATAATTAGTTGATTTGTTTGTTTAATTATTTTTGTAATGTTGATATATCTTGGTGTAAATAATCATTCTTTAATTATGTCAGAGTAAACGTATAGTTGTCTTGCCACGATGTTTTGAATTTCTTTGTTGAGCCACGTATATCCAACTAGCTTGTACTTTAGCAGCCAGGTACTCACCCCTAAGAAAGTTAAACTAATTTAATAAATATTTCACAGTAATTAATAATTATGGATAGACAGATGCTAATATAGCATAGATGAAGTTATATGTGGATTATTATAGGTTATGATCATTATTATTTTTTATTATTATCTTGAGTTGTAAGGCAGTAGGCCTAAATGGTGATTTTTGTTAATGGAGGTAAGGCAGCAGGCCTAAATGGTGATTTTTGTTTATGGAGGTAAGGCAGCAGGCCTAAATGGTGATTTTTGTTTATGGAGGTAAGGCAGTAGGCCTAAGAGGTGTTTTTTGATGATTTAAGGTATTTCATGAACAACGATTTCTGGTGTATTAAGGTGAATGAATAAAAGAAGTGAAGGAGAGGTGTTAATAATTGCTGAATAATCCACATATAACATTTTATTTTTTGATTTGAACAATTTTTTTATTCTTTACAAATTATTGAAACCATTTTTTTTAACAGTTTAAGTTTATACTATTTATAATTAATTTTTTATTTTTTGTAACCATAAGTTACAATATTTCACCCACTAAATATCATCCAATCGCAATAAATCAAAAACCGTTTGAAAGGATATGATTTAAACTTTAATTTTTTTACTTACAAGTTTTTTCCAAAACGTCTATTTATATACATAATCACCGTTGCAGTTTATTAGTTTTATAGAACTCAATTGACGTGCGGATTTTGTCCCAAAACTTAACGAAATAAGGCATATTTCCTCTCTGTCTACAGCTCGCCCAGTTCTTTTTCTGAATTAAATTTATATACTGTTGGATCTGTTACAATTCCCTCTAAATAAAGTTGCCAGCCAATCAAAATTCCGTCAAATATATCTATAGATATGGGGGCGTTTTGTAGACCCTTGCATTGGTTACGTTTCCAACCAATAAACAGCCTTATTTATAACACGTGAAAGACGGGTGATATCATTCTAGTTTTAGAAATCTTTTGCCACCTTTGTGTAGATAATGATTCAAGCTAACATTTAGTTTGAAACAAATATGGGTTTCTAGACAGGTTTGTTGTGTAGGACCGTGGGAAAGTCTGTGTTTTCACGGTCTCAAACCAAGTTTGAATTTTGAACCTAACGGACTTTTTTAACATGCAATAGATAGGCCGTTCACGCACGCTTCTTTGTGTGTGTAGCAAAGATGGCAAGTTCAGACATTTGTCCTCACTTTTGTTATTCAAGTAGAGATTATTCCAACACTTTTGTGAACTAAGAAAAGACAAGTATACAGTTTGTTTCTTTGATTTATTCTCTACACTTTGTTGCAGTTTATAGAAAATTCTGGAAATGCGTTTGCTGGGCCCAGAAG
>JAGFPH010000095.1:512966-540990 GCA_018207615.1 Philaenus spumarius
TTGCAGTTTATAGAAAATTCTGGAAATGCGTTTGCTGGGCCCAGAAGAGAGAAAAACTGCACAAGTCAATTTATTAAATTTTCTGAAAAGAAAGAACTTTATCTTACCTTTTTGTGAATGTACCACCGATCTGACCAGATGCTGTTAGTGTACCATATACAGTTTGAATTCACTTGATTAAGGAAATTAAGTGAATAAGTACTTGATTTTATATCAAAAGATTTATTAATAAAAAAAAAGAATACGCCCTAAGTAATACAATATTTTGAAAATTTACACGCCCTTAGAAAAAAATACAAATCATTTTTATTAAAGAGAAAAACCCGCCCCTGAAAAAAGGAAAAAAAAAAACTCCCTTTTACTTTAACTTAATAAAATTCAAAATACATTTATTTTATAAAAGAAAAAGGAATATTATATTATTTAAAAAAGTTATTTTGTTCACAGTTGTTTGATAACTAGATATGTATATACACTATTATAACATTGTTTGAGAAAATGTATATATTGTAACATTATCCTATAAAAGCATGCATATATTTTATAGAGTTGTTGGCCAACGTTAATTTGTAATAAATAAATAAATAAATATAAATTGGAAATGAGAAAGAACGAACAAAGTAGGCTAGGTTCTAAAATGATGATTTATACATGAGACGTCTCTGCATGTATATATATATTTAATTAATTTTTTAAATAAACCCTTTGGGTTTGTTGGTCCAAAATTTGCTAGCAGCGCTCCACCCTTTTAATATATTAAAGTTAACAATATTTGCTTAAATTCATTATAATATAAATACAGTCACAATAAATAAGCAATCAAATAAATATCATCTAATAAAATAAATATATATATATAAACATAAATAAATTCGAAGTATCAATAAATTCACTAAAAAATTTCCAAATCCATAGATTTCTGCATGTTTCTCATTTAGTTTAACTGTAGTTTAATTTAGTTAAATTAAAATCTGTTCATAGTTTAATAAATTTCATCTAATCAAATAAATATATATATATCCATATACATAAACATAAATAAATTTGAAGTATCAATAAATTCACTAAAAATGTTCCAAATCCATAGATTTCTGAATGTTTCTTATTTAGTTTAATTGTATTCGTGGTGAATATAGGTTATCTTTTCCTGTCCATATCTGGGACCAGTTTACCAACTGGATTTTGATGTACGTACGCTTCGAATTTAAAACATGACAAAACTTTAACACATTTCACTTTCACTACTATACTCAAGATTGCATACGAACCACATTTCACTGTTACGATGACTTGTTTTAAATGTGCTTGATAAGTTTGACAAAGAAAGTGTGTTCGAACTGTTTAGTAGCTCTGACCTTCGGTGAGTGAGTCACTTGGTCAAGGTTAATCTGTGTGGTTGTCAAATCTGGACGCCAGATGTCAGTAGCTAACGGGGTACAGACATTTTAATGTATTTCGTTGTTGACGAGTATGACATAAGTTTTTTTTCCTGCATGGATATATAAACGCTACAACTTTGTTATAATAATATTTCATTTTTGGGAAAGGCAAATATTCCTAAATTACGTTTTGAAGTAAGCCTAGTTTTGTTAGCACCCTTGTAGTTGGAACATAAAAACTGGTGTTTTCAAAATAAGAATTTTGAAATTGATAAATGTTTTTATACAGTTCTATTTAGAACTAAATTACGAAACTTTTTTACGGTTACAAAAAAATTACAAAAAAATTTTACTACTTGTTATGTAGGCCTAAATTTGAACTGTTTCCTTTCGTTACTGAACAGTTTTTGTTTCTTGAGCTAATAACTTTAACAATTTTACATCAATAAATTTGTTAATTGCATATATGAATCCTTTGAATGTTTCTCTACAATAAAGCCACTAAACACTTTTGGATTGGGATAGAATTACTATATTTGGTGAATTTTTTAAAATTTGCTTGCACACGCACTGAAATGGCTTGGCATTGCAAAAAATTAACATTGACAGTTCTAGGGTTAAAAAGTTCTCCCAATACTCATAGAGGTCATTATACATTATGAAATTTGTGTCGAACGACTTTGATTCCAGACTTTGATCCAGACTAATGTTCCAAAATCACAGATTTTATTTCATGTATTTTTGTAAAATTTTAATATTAAATATCATGTAAATGCTTAACAGAAGATTCTTATTTTGAATCCCTTTTATCTCTTTAAGGGTTACAGTACGGAAAATTGCACTTAAATAGTAATGACACTCTAGAAGGTCATGGACAAATATTATAAAAGGAGCGGTGACGTTCTGGAATGTTATTTGTGGGGTTTTTCTAGCCTCACCACTTGCACTCTTTTTTAAGACACTTTACACGAAATAGTTTTGATACGAGGTCACTGGAACGTCCGAGTGAAATACAGAAAGAGATGGGTGAGAGTAACACTATTTGGGAGAGGCATCAGAGGGGTTTGCTGTTTAGGGACAAAATGATTCTACTGGTACAAAACTGTCTTACAGCCAATCATCTGGTTTTAAGGCTGCACATGTGTTTGTGCACTATTTTCCGGGTAAAACGGTTAAAAGCAATCATCTATACACTAGTAGCACACCACAAGTGTTTGGCCACTAATTCACGGTAAAATGCCCCGTAGTAAAATAAGCTGAGTTATATTTGTTGTTCGACCTCTGAGTGGTCAACATTTATTTGGTACTTGTTCATTATCCCGGACTACTTTTGACTATAAGTTAGTAGGCCTATTTTTAAACTTGCATTTCTGTTATCGAAATGTGGCACTCATACCCAAACACCGGAGAGGATGTTTTTGAGGCACTGTTGGAGGTAATTGCGGCTTTTTGGCCTCCAGAATGACAAATGTGGTTGATGTTAATTGTAAAATTGTTATATTAAATAATTTTGACAAATTTTTGTTTTTTTAAAAATAGTCCGGTATAATGAACAAGTACCATTTATTCTTATTCCATATTAGATCATTGGTGTCTATGTGTGTATTTGGCATATAATTATATAGCTTCCCAATTATAAAAGTCTTCCCGAGACATATATTTGAGATGCAACGCATACTGAGAAAAGAAAAGTTTATTGTCCCGAGACCAGTAGTACCAAAACATCCAACACGTCTAATTCCTCAGCCGCTTCCGACAAACAAGGATGTTCCCAAAGCGATGCTACAAACACTACAATACAACAAAAGAGCAAAATTAAAAGGGCACAACCTATCAACGCCCTGATTGTAATGTGCCGTCGTTTATATACTCTAATTTCAAATATTTCCATGCAAAAAAATATTTAATTTGTGAATTTATTTACGGATTTTGATAAAATTTTCCCATTTTATTTTATTTCTATCATAATAAACTATTTATTTTTGAGGTTTCATGTTCAGAGGAATTTTGTTACTCCTTTAGGTATTTTCAGGTTTCAGAAGTCTCTCTTCTCAAACGGGAGCGCGTGATGTTCCAAAACATCATTACTCCTGAAAAGGTTAAATGAAAAATAAAACCAATTTTAAATTTAAAAGCAGTCGTTATATTGAAATAGTTAACGGCCATATTCATATTTTCAAAACTTAGATATTACAACTTGGGCTAAACTACGAAATAATGATTTGATTCTTGTATATTTTGTACTAAGTTAATATTTTTCAAGATATTCAAGGCTAAATATTTTAAAAGTCAGCAATTTTGAAAATATGAGAAATAAAATATTTTGTTCACTTGTCCGATTGTCTGGTAACATGTGTTTTAGCACATGTTCATATGAACTCTTCTTTTTACTGTCACTTGCAAAATACTCTCTGAGAATGCCTCTATACACTTCCAAGAAACACCCTGTTTATATAAGTGCCTAAAAAGTACCAGAATAGTTGAACAACTCTTCAAAAGTTTTTTTAAAAGAAAACCATTAGTTTTCTTCTCGTTCGAATCAGTCATAATCTATTCTTACCAGAGTACAATCAAGGTGAAACGCAGTCGGAAGGTGGCCAGCGTTGTACTGATCAGCCGGTCTGCAGTCGACTAGAAAAAACCTGACAGAATCTTCAGGGCAGTCATCAAGAGAAGTGTTCTCGATAAGTTCACTTACGGATACGGGCAGACATAATGCTTGAGACAAATTGCACTCAGATGGGTCTGTACTGCCGAAAATACTGCTTTGTAAATCCTAAAAATATTACGAGAGTAAATTATATTTCAACCATAGTGTATTATCATTAGTTAATGTTAGAATAGTCAAAAGTTTATATATATATTTTTTTTAATTTCCTAAAGATGATACAAAATGGAGTACAATAGCTAAAGGCAAATTTTTATAGATCCACTTTTTGCTGATTTTTTAATTCAAACTCTGTTCTATTACAGCATGAGTCGAGTTATTTGATAAAAACACTTTACATTCTAAATGGATATGAGCTGGTGTTAGTATTTTTTTTTATTTACAGGTCAAAACTTAGCGTAAGAATTAGTGGGTTTTTTTGAAAATATACATCTATTCTACTCCCATTTTGGAGAGTTTGTCCAGAGTTTGAAAGCCGTACGCCAGGGACTGTCGAGTGCTGGGCAATTATAAAAAAAATTACAAGTTGAACCTCTCATAACTGTCTGATCCTAGGTCGGTCTTTTTAGAAGGGTAATTTTTAGTTAATGCAATCAAATCAGATTTTTTATTTTGGCAAAAGCAAATTATCTGAAACATTTAAATTTGTCAATTTGACCTTTCCAAAGAAAGTAAATCAAAACTTTGTACGTTTCTGAACTGCATCCCACCTGCTTTTTCATGATCTATTAAGCTTAAGAAGGCCAAAAAATATAGTACGGCACATTTCTGGTGGGGTGAAAACTTTTCATAAACGATTTTTACTTAAAAATTTAGCTAGCTCTAGGTAAAATAACTCAAAAAACTTGTTTAGAACCCACCCAAACTGTTCAGATTTTCGTCTACATATTCCTCAGAACTTTTACAACAATATATCTAGCCATCCTTTTCCGCATGCAACATTTAATTTGTTGTTAATTTTTTCTTTTTGACTATTTTCCTTATTTTGCGTTATTTATCGAAGAAAAGCAGTTTATTCAAAAAACAATGTCTTGTTTCCAGAGGCTGTAATTAAGTTTCAAATTTAAAGGAAAGCATATCAATAAAGTTTTATTTTGTTATTTTAAATCTATCTGCAATTTAATTAATCTTCATATTTCATTCAAAATTTAAAAAAAAATATATTAAGATTTTACGTCTTATATTAGATTTAAAAACATGTTTACAATAATTCCAGAACCAAATTAGTTTGTTTATTTGTGTTAATATCAATTGAAACTATTTAAAATTTGTGCAGAAAATTGTTTACAAAATGAAATGAAACTAATGGCAGGCAGGAGGATATATAGTTTTTACAATTACATGAAACGTGACCATTTGTAGTTGTTACGGTGATGAAAAAGAATGCGTAAACTCCAACACAGGAGCTTACTAACTTCTTTCTACTAAAGACATAATAAATTTGCCATTTATCTAGCCTAACCAGAAATAACTCTTCCATACTAACCTCTCTGAAGGAACTTGGAGTTTTATTTGCATAATACTGAGCTAAGGAACAAAAGTCGGTCACATCTTCAGCTTCTAAACCGCACGGGAGACCTGTGAGAGCTTCTGATATCTTTCTCTTATCTTCGTCAACCATTCCTAATATTTGATCTCTGAAAGGAATAAAAGCACATCATATAAAAAATCAGCAGAAGTAAATCACTCACTCTGAAAAAAATATTACCATTACCAACATTACAGAAAAAATAAGCGTCTGTTAGTTATTGATTTCAAGTACATTATAGATTAAACTAATCACAAATTTAAATGAGAATATTCTGTTTTAGAATTAAAACTAAGTACTCATATCAAAGTGAGTAATATTAGGAAATTGTTTTGCTTACGATAGTTTCAATTGTAAAAAATTCAGAAGGCGGTGTTGTAGAATTGAAGGAGTTTGATAAACTGCTAGTAAAAAAATGGCAAAACTATTTATATTACTTAATTTAAATTCAAGTTAAATTTAAATTTGATCTAAAAGAGTTATTATCACATAATTTGATCACGCAACAGAACCGCTGACATGAGTTGAACAAATTTCTAACCTTACATTAGAGTCCCGGAATTTGAGTTGCGATAATCCGAGGTTCCGTGTAATTTGAGCCATAAATAGCCCCTTCAATATACAATAATACCACAGGAACAACCTTTTCCCGCCACTGCCGATTTCCCCACCCCTTTTCAAGGTCACTCGACTCCATTCCGGGAGTGTCTAAAAATAAATCAGTCCCACTACTGTATTGTGTGTGAGCGTGTGTTTTCCAGGCTGTGGTTTATTGTGAAACATTTCATTTAATAAGTGGAAGTGTGTTATGTGCTTTCTTACTTTAAAAAACTAGTACGAGTTCTAAGAGTAAAAGAAAGTTTGTTCCATTAAAAATAAAGCTGGAAGCGCTTAAGAGAATAAACAAAGAATAACCTAAGATTTTTTCATCAGTGTTCAATTCAAAATACTGTATATTTAATCAAACTTCCATTTTTACGGTAATACAAAGACTACAAATGGTAGTTTTATTTTAACCTCTGCATATTCCATGTAATTCGAGTTTCTTACAATCCGAGGTACTCTTGGTTCCATTCAACTCGAAATATCGGGACTAAACTGTATATTTCTTAGGGTTTTAACCATTTGGGAAATTGGTCTATTCACAAAGGCGCTGAATAGCTGCCTCCATGTACAAAATATATTAGTAAAATTTGTTTGCAGCCCTGGCCCATGTGCTGCTTCATTCGGCTCGCAACGGAAACACTGGCGGCCTTGAATTATGTACTGTGCTAGTGGTACTTGCATGGTATTTTACGTTTAGATTGATTTTTAAGAGAACCAGACGGGCTATTTGGATATTTAAAAAAACTGAATGTACAGAATAATAATTATGTTATATATAAATATTTTTAGAAAAAAACCCAAAAAGTTTCAATTTAGTACAAAAAATCAAAAAAGATTTTTACTTACGGTAAAAAAACGTGCTTCCAGTTGTTAGATTTTTTGACTAACGACTTGTTATAAAGATAACATTCCGAATATTTAATAACAGCATTAATTACAATATAAATAAAAAATTTGGTAAGTTGTACATACCTTGCATTTACCACCATGACAAGAGCTAAAAATAACAGAAAGAAATGGTCTGCTTTTTGGAAATACAAATCCCACATCACCATGACAACGCTCAGCTTGCATGTCCCTGCAAAGAGTGAGTGGAACTGCAACAAAACCAATATGTACATCAGAAAGGACAGTTCAAATAAATACAATCATTCATAATCATTACAAGCTGTTTTATATACAAACCTAAAAATAATGTCTACTTTACTTGAATTTTTTGTACATCATTTTGAAATTTCTGTCTAAAAGTGCGTCCATACTGGGCAACCATGTGTATGCTAAATAAGTTCACTGGATTTATTTACGTTTGTTGAACAACGTTTGGTCTCCTGCCAGTGAGGACGGATCACCGAACAAAACAACAGCAATTTTAATCACTGAATAATGTTTGCCCCATGAGCGAACTTTGTAGATCATTGAAATTTATCAGTCTTTTGATATACATATATACAGTTTATATATATCTATATAAACTCGAGATAACACAGTGCATCGAGTAATGCCGGCGCAGAGACATTGATCTGAAAATGTATATATTTATTGTGCGCGAGTGTAATGTGGATGATTGTTCTTTTTGTGTTCATGTTGAATACTTTAATTATGTGTTTTTAACTACCCGACGATGGACGATAAGGTCTGAAACACGTGTCGTGTATTTGTAAAAATTTAATTTGAAGAAAAAACTTGAAAAAGATTGCTGGCGATAGTCAAAATAACAAACAGTTATTTATAAGCATATCCGATTGCTCTAGATCATGAATGGAGAATATAAATTTAATGTAAATTTAGGCACTAACATCTTTTTTATTATTATTTTTTGAATAGTATAGAGATATGAATAAATATATTTTGTATGAGTAGTATATTTTGCCAATTATTTTACACCTAGTTTAAATAAAATATTTTGATTGCTGAATATAGGCCAACATAATTTAGCACATTAGCAGCATGTTTTGCCTAATATGTTTACAATTAGTTAAGCCTCACCTCTTTCTACAGTAAACAACATTATGCAATAAGTGTGGTAAAACTAATCAATACTTAGCACAAGGTGTCAGATACAAAACAAGGGCTTTCTAAAAACATTTTACAAAATAAACAAAAATTTTAGGCAAATAAGGTATTAATGCTGGAGCCTTTTATAAAAAAATCATAAACTAGTAAAGCAGTCTTTGTCAAACTTAATTAACTGGGCAGAATATTTAGGGTGTAAGATGTGTGTGTAAAAATAACATCTCATTATGTAATGCTCTATATTATACAGGATGATTCAGAAAGAAAGGGAGAAACTTTCAGAACTTGTTCTACTAGTGAAAATAAAGATAAAGTTCAAACAAACATAATATGTTCGGAAATGCTTCGTTTTCCAGTTATCCACCATTTTTTTTTACAAAATACTTAATGTTTTTGAATGTAGGAAATATATTGAACGTAAATTTTGGATATTTTCGGTATGACATCTTTTACCCATGTACAAAAAACCAAAATGTTTTTTCATATATTTTTTTAATGGCGGCCGATTAACATTTAACTTTACAAAAAAATTTCAAGATACCAAAAATTTCCTTTTTTAATGACATACATAATGGTGTTTTTATTATTTCTGTAACTTTTAAGCTAACCGAGTTGTGGGCTAAAAACTCAAAATTTTGAATCTTGGTAGTTAGTTGTCGAAAAAAAGAAAATATTTACATTTATTTAAATAGCGTATTGATTTTAACTTCTCAAACTCACTGTATAAACAAATGAAACAGTGTTTGTTAAAACTCGCCTTGAATAAGTAGTGACATAACGATTCCGTCAACATTATATCTAATAAATTATTTCACCAGATAGTTTATTTACAATATTGATGTAAGTTATAAGTCAGCTAATGTTAGTTTATCCGTATTGATTTTTATTGCCAAAGGAATTGTTTGAAAAGTTTACTCTGTCAATCACTAAGGAGACAAAAATGCAATGAATTATTTATTATACCCTATAAAAATAAATACGAATGAATAAATAACGAATTTAATTATGTAGCTGACCCGCTGACGCGAGTTGAGCGAATTTCCAAAATTAAGTATCTATGATTTATTATTTAAACCAACTATTCGGGAAATTGGTCTACTCTCGAAGGTGCTGACTAGCTGCCTCATGTACAAAATTAGCAGAATTTGTTTGCACCTCAGCCCATCACCGACTTACGCGCTGTTTCGCTTCACGAATTTTCACCTCGACCTTGCGCCCTTGGATTATAGATTGATAGATTGCTTCGCTTTGTTATTCCCGCAACGGACAAACTTATATACCGGTCATAGGCCTCGATGAGAAGCTGCCTACTGGGTACTTTTACAGTATTTTACGATTTCATCAATTTTTGGGGAACCAGAGGGTATCACTGAGGATGATGAATGAAAAGCGTTCAATTACTAAACGTATGTGTATGAGAATTAGTGTATTGTTATTATTCTTAAATAATCTCTTCTCACTCGTCAAGCTCAAAGTTTATTACCTGGTTGTGCCATTTACAACATTTACTAGATAGAATTATTTTGAAGTTTTTATTCTTGTAATTTTTTTCTAAACCGTTAATAAGGTAGAGTAGTTAAAAACTAATAAAATTCATCAATACAAATTCAATAGTAAAATAGTATTAACCTTAGATTACTTAAATGTATATTTTTATACATTTATTACTAATTATACACTGTGTTTCGAAACCATTCCCCCAAACTTAACCAATGTTCAGCAGGTCAAAACTAGTAAATAATATAGTATAACATGTGTCCTATCTTGCTTAGTTTAAAAGTTGTCTGTCTAAAAGCATTTTTAATTTTTTTTTAAATCACTATGTCACAAACGGTTTAAGATAAATTCATGAAACTCAGCGTGCATATTTATGACCAAACATAAATGTGCAAAATTTTATTTTGCTGAAATTATCCGTTTCAAAATGGCTGCGGCTCAAGCTTTTCAAAGTTAAATATCTAAAAAACTAAAGATTTTACAAAAAAATTTAGACAATTTAAAGACAAATCTAACGGTGTATCAATTTTATCATTGAGTGAAGGGTAACTGAGGAAATACAATAATTCTGGCTGAAAGTAGTTTTTGGTGATTCACGGAAAGTTATCATGGAAACTTCTAAACTAAGCAAGATAGGACACATGATTGTATTATTTGCCAGTTTTAACCTGCTGAATAACATGGTAAAGTTTGGGGGAATGGTTGCGAGACACCCTGTACAAAAAAAAAACTTAATTTATATTGGACCTTATTGTTTCAATGCTACAGCATTTGATTACACTCATATACAGTGAATACAATGAGTTAACTGTTCCTCAACCATAGACTGCATTGTTTACACTTCTTCTAACTGTGAAAGTCAATTCACAATAATGACAACACGGACTGATGATGTCATCAAAATAACAGTGCAATCATTAGCTCAGCAGATTACTAACAACTGATTATTCATCTAATTTTGACACAAACATGAATGACAAGGTAATGCCTTATCAGTAGTTGTTTTTACTAGAACTGATAAAGGACTTTGGATTCTGAACTTTGGACTACACAGAATTCATTGTACTAATTTTCAAAGATTTGAAACGTTTGTGTAGTGGATATCAAATAATAAACAATAACAATCAAATAAAGTCTTATCCTACATGATTATTTTAACTTTTAGACTTTGAAAATGCTTTGATATAAAATTTTTAGTTTTGTAACTCCTTGAATTATGTTGAGACATCAGTAGTAAATTAAAATAAGTACGAGGTTGAAAAATTTGGGGAAACAGTAGGATTACTTCTACATAATTTTTTAATGTAGGCTATTTTCAACAGTTAATATACTAGGCCTATCTATACTAATATTATAAAGAGGTCAAATTTGTTTGTTTGTATGTAGCTGGGGTAATCTCTGGAACTACTGAACTGATTGAAAAAACAGTTTTACTAATAAAAAGCTTCAAAGGCTATAATTAATTTTGATAAAAACATTTTTAATTTCAATATTTGTAAATTTAGTCGGGAAAAATTCTTAGGTTAGGCCTGAATTAATGAAACAACACATGTATTTACATGTATTACCATAGCAACCAATTGAATAAAATAACAGCTAAAACAGCTGTTTCCTCTAATACTTCCATTAACAGCTGATTTCAAACTATGAAGCAATTATTTGTATTTCTAACTTTTAGGTTAGGTTTTTATTATAACTGCTGTTATAAAATGTATGAAATAATTTGATTTGAACATTTAACATGGGGTTATTATTAATCCTACACCTTTATTAACATAACATGATTATGTGTATAGAAGGTTCCAACGGTGTTGGCGTGCGGGGCACGCAGGGGTTTCCCCTAGTTAACAATAAAAGATGAAATAACTGAATTTTTTTTAAATGCATGTGCTATTTGCTATTTAACAATCTTGGAATAGTTTGATGATTTCGATAACTCCGTACTGCCCTTAGTAAGTATGAACCAGATTAGTGAGAGCCTACTGTCCTTGTACTTCATTGCCTAAAATGCTGTTGCTTAACATTATAGTAAGTATGAAACATAGGGCCTAGTCCTTTTTATTACTAGCTCGACAATGCTAAACGCTTCAGTAAAGTTTCATGAAAACTATTGAATAGTAATTGCTTTTATAAGCGAATTTCCATAGGAAAGATGAGCTATTGCAGGCCCCTTATGATGAGACCTAAAGTCGGGAGTAGTCAATGAGCCGATCGTGGTCCCTAGAATAAGTTTTCGGATGTCATTAAAAACTTTATATATACACTCTAATTATTACATAAAAACTCTCTAAACTTTATATAAAAACTCTCTAATTATTACATTTAACGTCCAATTTGGTACACATTGTTGTGTCGCTCAAACGAGTTTCCTTTTCATTTCTAATTTATATGTTGTATAAGGACATTGCAGGCTGAAGGCAATAAGAAACGTATATTAAAGCTTCACAGTTCATCCTTATAATAAAAATTAATTTTTAAGTTATTTAAGTTTTAGTTAACATTTTGAAGTGATAATCTTTCAAACAGTGTTTTTTAGCCTCAAATCACAACAAAAACCTACAAGCTCTATAAATCTACAAGCAGTTTGGTAGATGCCGTAAAATGTCTGTCTCTTTTGAAAAGGTATATTTGAATTCGAAAATCCCAAGTCCCAATTACCATCAGTTAGCATGAGGCTGTTGGACAGCAATCTCAACATTCTGGACATCCTTAACACCTAAACTTGCAGGAGTCTAGTAACAACTTACCCACGGTGCAGCATACATTTCCGGCGTAATCCTCTTGGTGTCAAGAAAAGAACACAGTTGTGGATCATGATATAGTAAAAGTAACCTAAATAGATGGAAGGCATTGGAGTTGCAAGGAACGTATCTAGAGTGTATTGCTTGGAACAGAGTGTATGTGTCGGATCTTGGTAGCTTCAACGCTATCAGTGGTAACAAAAGTTCTACCCAACCGTTACTTCTCTCGTATTTCCCAATGGCACCGAGTGACTTGCGGTGAAATGTTAGGACTGATTCCAAATCGGACAATACTGAAACCTTGTCATCTTCTTCATTTCCAAGTTTGGCTGTACAGTAAAAAAACATTTAATCAACTAAAAATAAAATCGGAAAGGAACATTTTTTTAAAATCCATTTCGGCTTGGCCATAAACTACAAGTAAATTTCAAAGTTCATCCCATTTACTCCCATAAGCTAAACATTAAACAAATTCATTTTGTTTTTTATTTTATTTATTCACCACCAAATGTCTATATACAAATGTTAACAAAATAAAAACTATTTTTACTTTGCTTAAAAAATAATGTCAATACTTTTACCTAAAATAATATATTTAAATCTTAATCTAGCAGTGAATAAACAAACATAGAGGTCTCCAGGGCATTTTCTCCTGTGTTAAGAATTAGTTCTAAAAATGTTTCATACTAATGATTTGGGAAATACAGTAAGCCCCAGTTAACCGAACTCAGGTGAACCGAAACCCGGGTTATCTGAAACGCCTCCAAAAATCGGAAATCCAAAAATAATAGCCCTATTGTATACATGTACAATTTTTAATTCTTTTTTTAAATCAAAATTGGAGCTTTTTTCTACAACTTAAACAATCTATTAGAAATTAAGTAGCGGCTTTAAAAAAAAAAAATGTGCCAATGTCAAACTTTAAATTCAGTTTTCTCAGAACTCGAAAAAATTTAGAAGTCTCCCTTTCCTTTGATGTCAGGCCGTCTATTGTCTCCCCTGACACTTGTAACAGATATAGCTGGGACCAGCTGTCAGTAACAAACTGTGTTTTAGGTTAGTGATCTTGTTGTTGTGACAATGTCGGGCGATTATGTATCAAGTAATATTCGAAAAATTTTAAATGAAAGTGGTGACAGTGATATTAAGATATCACCCCTTGATGACGTTTTATTAAAATGAAAATCCATTGCAGGAAAAATTTAATGTAGGATACATGATTAGTTTTTATTTTTTCCTAATTTTTTTGTTGTAGTAGCAGTTGCCATAAACCATAGATTTTTTTTAAAGTGAATTAAATTTGGAACAAAATGGATAGGCTATTATTGTTTTTTGTATTATGAAATTTAGTTCTTATAGCTGAGAACAAGAGGAAAAGAATTTTCAAAAAATTATTGTGTTTCAAAGATAGTACATTTTTTTGGATGAGCAGTATTCCATTTATTATTTTATTTCCTTATTTAACAAGTCTTTAGGATTATATCGAAATATAATACGTGGTGTTTACAATTGTTTTTACTAATTTTTATGATTTGTTTAAAGAACTGGGTAAAACGACTAAAATCGGCGGGACACCACTTACAACAACAATCTGACTCATTCTTTCCTACCTATTATTAGTAATCATATTTTACTGTGTTTTTACTATTATAAACTCTAAACAAATCTGTTTTTAGAATGGCTATTGGGAAAATATAGTTTGCTCGAGGGAATTTGAAAGGCATTTAAGTTACTATTGGGTCATTCCGTATCAAATCACCCAATGAAAAATAAATTTTGAATCTCTATGTTTCAGATTTACAAGGTTTTTGGTGTATTAGTTATACCAACCAAATACATTACAAATCAATTTTATTTTTTACTCAAATAGTTCTTTTATTAGTATCGTTTTTTTGAAAATTGCGAAAAAGGCTGATTTTGACAATGTTTTAGATCATAAAAATGCTCGTAGATTTTCACAACCAATGGTGCTAGAGCTTTGACAGCTTATTGTATGGGTTTTCATTTGATATGTAACATGACAACTTTTTTATATAGTTTTTTTATTTTTAAAGGCAAAAAACCTGGGTGGTTATCATCGCCTTACCACACATGACAACCTAAAAACAAACAAAAATTTTTACTTGTTTTTCAAAATTTAAAATTTTGAAAATCTCAAAAACACCAGTTCAGATTTAAAAAAATATATGTTATTCTGACATATATTGGTTACATTGATATATATTATTGATCATTATATTATTGCCAAAATATTTCTGTCGAGCGATATTGAGCTTTAGAGAAGTGACAAAGTTGATTGATGTCTTTGTGTTTCAGGCGCGGCATTAGCTTTACAGAAAACTACAATTTTAAAACGATAATTAAATATGTAAATATAGGTTTTAGAAAAAATTTGTAAATACAAAAATTAAAGTTTAAATCATTTCCTTTCCAACGGTTTTTGTTTCATTGCGATTAGATGATTATTAGTGGGTGAAATATTCAATACAAGTTGAGTTGTCACAGACTACTCAATTCACTAACTGCGGCGAGTTGAGACCACTCAACTTGAGTGGTCTAACAGTTGTAGGGTTAAATGAAAAGAGACGAACACTAGTTGTTAGATATTAACAGAATAGACACACAATGGTTTAAGAGAAAACCCCTTGCCGTGTGTCATGTGTAAAGATGAATATTACTTGGTGTGCGAGTTTATTTTTAAAATCAACTTTAGTTTTAAAATTGTATAGCAAAAATGGACTCTAAAACAGAGTTGCTATAATTATGGGTAATGTATAACAATGTAGGCATAGTTCTGTTGTTATTTATACATAGATCATAAGATTGTTTCAGCTTGTAAATATTCCAACTAGGCCTACAGTCTATTTATAGTTTTACAATACAATATTTTTATTTTAGACGTTTACACTATGTAATTAGCAATTTAGCCCAATTGTTTATTAAAGTAAACTTAAAATTTAACATTTAAATTCAGTTAAATCGGAATTCATATATTCCTTTAATGAGTAGTAGGTGCCTTGTTTCAGAAAATTAGATATAACACAGTTTAAATTTACTTTCTGTCAAAGATTGTACAGAGCCTGACAGCTTATTAAATAGCTTACTTTGTTGAAAACTGTGATTTTCATGTGATTTTGTAAGCCTTGTAACACTAACAGCCATGTAACAGGAATATTATGTGATGACACAAAATAATAAAATACCCATAATGACTAAAAACATAGAGGTGTGGTCTGATAAAAGTAAAAGACGCAACATATAATGGTAAACATTTATAATTCTTATATACATGTATAAATTCTTTTGTGACGCAAAATAATTAAAGTCGAATCATTTAAATAAATATAAAGTAAAAAATAGGCAGACTATTAATAAACAAGATAAAAAGCAGACTTAAAAAATATCAATCAGTAAAAGTGTATAACGTATATAAACTATATAAAAGTTCCTGATAGTTAAAAACAGTGGTGCGGTTAGAATGAACAGTTAAAAAGACAGATAAATGATTGCATAATGAACAATTTAAGTAATTTTCCAACGATAAAGTTAAAAAAGAAAACCATATGTAAAAAAGCACGTTATAGTATCAGCGTATATGTCAGAACACAGAACGAACATGGACTTGATTATAGTGCACATGAAACTTGAATTGATACAGAGGGCTTTGTACTGCATCCTAAGTAGGACTTCTATAGAATATGGCGTGAACGTTACACGTATAACAAGATGTGAGAGGTGTGTTTTTCAACAAAAGATGTGGTTTTTTTCGACATTGGAGTAACGAAAATTATATCAAAGTGAGATGGGAGTGTTCCAGCTTTAATATAGTCTTCGGCAGTTGTTTTGATGGAGTTTGTTCGACGAAAGGTAAACTTATAAATATTCGACCATGTGGTTTTGCTAAGTACGCATTATGAAAGAAGTGTATTGAAGATAAGTGCAATCAAAGTGAATCCTAGGTAAAAATGATAAAGTGAACGATTCCGTAAGTAGCAATGGCCATAAGATTTAATTATTTCAGTCTGCAATTATAAAATTTGAACCTTTTTAACAAGTAACTTCATTTTTATTCTATTGCGTCAAACTTTATAAGATAAGCTTAGCAATATTTTGTACAAATCTTCGACAATTTAACTTGTTTGCTTTATGATGATAATGTATTTGATTGTATATAATTATTTCTCTAGAATGTGTGAGTAAAAGATTAGTTGTTCCGCCACGATGTCTTAGATTCCTTTATTCAACAATGCACATCCACTAGTAAGTACTTTTCAGCTAAGAATCATGACCTGAGAAATTAAAATTAATGTAGTATAATATTAAAGGTTAATACAAATATATAAATGCTAAGAGAGCATGCAGATAAGTTATATGTGGATTATTAATTTTTTTTTAAGAGTCAAGTGAAAGTGATTTTAAGGTTTTTATATGAGGTTTTAAGGTGTAAGGTGAAGTTGTACGTTGATGTTAAGGTGGAGTTCTACGTTGGATTTAAGGTGAGATATATGATGTATAATTTTTTATTATGGAGGTAGAAGAGTAGAGAGTTTTTGATGATACTTAAGTTATTTTATGAGCGACGATTTCTTTTTAAAGGTGAATAAATAAATGAAGTAAAAGTGAGGAGAACAATAATCCACATATAGCGTTTTATTAGTTTGAACATTTTTTTTATTTTTGCAACTTTTTCTAAAACCCATTTTTTTAACAGTTTTTATATTTTTATTTTTGTAACCATCAGTTACAAAATGGCGCCCAACGTGGGGCGCCATTTTGTAACGAAAGATTACAAAATATAAAAAAATATATAAAGTAAAGCACATATAGCGTTTTATTTAATTTGAACATTTTTTTTTTTTTATTTTCGCAACTTTTTCGAAACCCCATTTTTTTTTAACAGTTCATACTTTTATATTTTTTTATATTTTGTAACCTTTCGTTACAGCCTGTAAGAGGGGTAACCAAATCCTCCTATTTCTAGTGTTGCACTTATGTAGCCTATTGAGCTGTTTTTTCATTTGCCTACTGATCCTCTGAAAACATTTTTTTATTTGGGCTGTCTTGATGCCATAACTTTTCAAAACACTGTTACAGGCCATACTGGTAGGTATGTCGGTAAGATAGTATTCTTAAGTATAGATGCTACATATTTTTACATGCCAATTCCTACAAATAATATTATTGAGAACGGTTTTATTTATCGATAGTGATGAATTTTTTAAGTTTTCTTACCCACAAACTGTTGGCATTCTTCCCGAATCAAATTCTGTTCAGGTAAGTCAAATATTTCATCGAAAGATGTCATCTGGCTGGCATTCTCTTTGATTCCCAAACATACTCGCCAGACATCCGCACGGAGTGCTTCTGGAACAGTCTGTCCATGGCAGATTCCGTAGACTGTATCGGAACTACATTCCTCGGACAGAGCTGATTCCAGCTCTTGAATCCTAAAATATATTATTATCTAAGTATAATGGATAATGAGTATGAAACAGTTATTGCATTCATTTTATCACTATTAAAATTTAAATGAACGGTCATAATCAAATTGATAAGGATTCATATTGAACTATGACAAGATTAACACTAATTAAATGTTTTTTTATTAATTTACTAACCTACAAATGGTCCTATTTTTCCCCTCTACTGCTGCTGGGTCTTATTAGTTTCAACACAAACCTCTGTCATTGTCGAAGACGAACATTTCAGATGATAATCACATAACACAAAACACTACACAACACATAAAGTATATACATGTAATATTCACCATTAAAGGGTCGTTAAATAATTAAAATGGGACCTAGCTTTCCACACAAGTACTTTCGGGTCGTCTCGAATGCATACTGAACTGGAAAGAAACTGATAGCCCATCATTGCACTTGGTTGGTTGCATAACTTGCCGGTGTATAAAATTTTATATAATTATAATGTTGAATATAACGTTGGATTTAAACTGTAGCTGATCATGAAATGTTCATCTTCGACAATGACAGAGGTTTATGTCGAAACTAGTAAGACCCAGCAGGAATAGAAGGGAAATTAATAGGACCATTTGAAGGTTAGTATTTATTTAAATTAATTAAACAATTTTACAATAATGGTCCAGGAGGTAGGATTCAAAGAAATTAATAATTAAATGTCTCAAATATATCAAGATTTGTTACCGTTTATTCATGCAGCACCAAAATTAGGAATAAAGAGTGACTTGAATTATAACTTATCAGCTGATACCATTTCAAAAAGTTCACTGGGAAAGTTTTTTGCAAAAATATACAATATATATTTTTCCTTATTAAGAACATAGCAGCCTTTTTTTTAGGAAAGTTAAGTATGTATGTACCAACCTATTCACATCGTCACTGACAGATTTTGTTGATTACAAAAAGGAAATATACTGTGACTGGTAACTAAAGGAAAGTTTATGTTCAGGCAGTTTTGTTTTTTTACATTCTATTTAAGTGGCATTTGTTTGACGTTAGGATAACATACTACAGCCAATCTTGTGTATAGATTGGAACCACTCACAATATGGCGTGGAGGTGCTTAGTGTATTTTACCCTTGTAGGACTATAGGATGTATACTAACGTTGATCAAGTTTAAGTAGACTTAGTATCTAGGATTCTCTGATTTTTAAAGCACCTGGTGGTATAAGTTTGCTATTCGACTCTAGGCTGATATTTTTGCCAGACAACGACGTTGTTTTACATTCTACTGCTAAATGTTGAATACAGGTAAACATACTGTGACTAAATACTATAGGTTAGAACCTTTAGGCTATTTTTTTTATTATACTTGCATTTCTGTTGCCATAAATTAGCCTAGGGTCGAATAGTAAAAATGCGCCCACCTGGTATATTACTATGACCTCTTTGTTAATATATGAAATAATGGTGAGGCGTCCTAATAAAAACTTTACAGTAGCCCAATTTTCTAGCAAAATAACCTTTAGACGAATCTTAGTGTAGAAAATTAAACGTAAATTCTTTTACTTAAAAGTTATTTTTATTGTTTTTTGAACAAACAATTTAATTGGTTTCAAGACTGTGAATTTCATAAAATTTACTATTATAGAAAAGGTTTAAAAAACGTGAAACTACATTTTTTAAATCAGTAGGCCTACAGTAAGTGTACTAGAATAAGCTAATTCAATAAAATCATGATACTATTAATACAGTCTACAAGTCTGCCCAAGCCCAAGCTAACTGTGACAGTTAAAGTAGCCTAGGCTAGCTTACTTATAATGTTAGATAAGCAAAATACACAACACTCATATGTTAACCATCACTAGTCTAATGATACAAAAGGTTATTTGAAAGAGAAATGTTTTATTCCATATTATCATACTCTTAAATTTACACACATATAGCCTATATACCCATAAGTATTAAAGGAATAATATTGTTTGAATTTTAAATACGGTATGTCACCAATGGACGGATTTTGAAATGATTTCTATCTAAATGTCAGATATTTTTGTAATCTTTCCCTACTAATGAAAGAAGCCGTAAAGTGTACCAAATTAAAACAACACAAATGACAAAAATATTACTTCTACTAAGGAGAGATAGTATACAAATTACAGTAAACTGACGTCGGATGACGTTTAATAAAACAGAAATAGAACAAAATCCAAAAATAAACAAAAACATTTTCATACCACGTATTATCATCCTCTTCGACTGCCATTTTCCATCTTGAATGCCAGACTGCATAATAAACAGCTGACGTACTAACTCAGGTGTACACAGCTGACGTGATAATCTAACTTACAAAAGTTGCCGGCAACAATCAGCAGCAGCAGTAGTAGTCGCCAAAAATTGGTGGTTTTGTAGTTTTATCAGTCCAGTCTTGTATTATGGCGGCCCTCAATAATTTAGATGTAGATAAATCCTCGTGGTTAAAATGGCAAATTGCAGTAGCTGTTGGTGCTCCAATTGCGTTAGGAGTTGGATATTGGTATTTGGTAAAACGCGACAAAACAAAAAGTGGAGCTAAAGGGTCTTTAAAAGATGGGAAAAAGAAAGTTGTAGATACAGCAGTTCAAAAATCTGCGGCAGACCCTTTGCAGAAGGAACTAGTGAAACCTGCGGTAGGTATTTTGTTTATCTCAGTCATAATAATACTTAAACAATAATTCTCTTATATGCATTAATTGCAATTCAGTTGCCTACATTATTAACCCACATAGGTAATTAGTTTTGCAGGTACAGTTTAGGCAATTTTATATTTTAAGTCATTTAATGTTTCTGCCATTCCATTGTAAATAATAACCAGTAACATAAGTTATAGTACATAATAAAGACAAGGTATTAATTTCTACTGACTGCATGCAATTGTACCAGCTGGGGTCTAAATTACAGAGTTGTAGGCCAACACAAGAGCTTAGTATAATATTGACTCTGCATTTAAACTTTTTATCCATACATTTTTAACCCTACTGAAAAATCTGATATCAGCTTAAGTGTATGTGAACAGCCATGTCTTTGGATAATGCTTGCTATTATATTTACCACCTACAGACAGTATAAATTTAGATTTAGTAAGGAACTTATAGGATATACCTACTATTTTCTGCAGTGACATAGCCTGTCAGCACAGAAATACAAGGAGGCCTCTAGTTAGTACAATGAACATTAGTTTGGCGCCCTGAACTTGACCCTACGCCAGCCCTACTAAGATAGTCTACTCTAGCCCTCCCGCTGCAAACCTTTCAAAAAACATATGTCCTGACACTATAATTTCCCTATATTTAATAAAATATTAATATAAGGTCATTTGTAAATGTAGGAATACAATGATTAATTGACTGCATGTGTAAAAATTCAAAAATTAGCGTTAAATATGCGTCATAAGTAAAAAATCATGCCGTAGGGCCAAGTTATATTCGCTTATTAGTTTTGCTTTGTAGTCTATGTTAGAGATGCATTAGGATTGATTCATGTATGGTCAAAATATTGTTTACTGGTGATAATAAGGATAAAATGTTTTTATCAAAAAAATCTAATAACTTGATATCATTCATAACAGATTGTTAGGCCTACTGTAATGTGATGTTTAACATAACTTATATAGCCTAGTTGTTTTGAGTGGTTTGTTTAGGTGGAAATTAGTTTTTCTGGATAGGCCTTTTTGGCCTACTGGTGGGGAACGTGATGGAAAAAGGTTTTAATATAAATATACCAATCTTCATTTTTTTCCTTCATAGGCCTATATAATGAAAAATTATGCATTTCACTGATGGTGGGAAATCAATTACAAACAATCTAAAACAAGTACAACATAACAAATTACCAAACCAAAAGTTGATTATAATGTGATTCAATATAGAGAATCTTCAGCAATGTTTTTTTACTCAACCACAATGTAGGTCGACAGGTTTTAATAGTGCATAGCCGGATTTGTATGGAAGTAAAAATGCTACCATCATATTATGTATGTGTAGGCCTATAGAAATTTAAAATCATAGCATCAACAGAGAAGACATTTTTTTAGAAAACTAAGAAGTGTTACCAATTTAATTATGTTTGCAAACTGGAAACATAATGGGACTAGAGACTGTAAGTTAGAACTTCAGGCTTTTTTTATAGGGTTGCAATTCTGTTATTAAGAAAACAATTAATTGGTGTTAAAAAAATTAAAATGTAATTTTTTACTATGGTGTAATGTTCAATTTGGCAACGTTAGGACAACTCAAGGATTTATTCTGATATTTCAAATCATTCAATATTATTTTATATGGCTCATTGTTATTGTTTTACTATTAAACGTCTTGTAAAATCATTTTACATTTTTCATGTATATTTCCGTGATTTTTTTAATTGATTTCATTTAGTCAACTTGTTTACCTTTTTGGTGTCTGTTAAGTGTTTTGTTTCTTTTATTTTGTGCAAACATATAAAACATGACTGAAGATAACCTCTCCGTATTTTCAAATTATCTCGCATAATTTCTATAATATTTATTTCCCGCTGATATTTTTGGTGTTTTTAGAGTCAGTTTTTAATGTGTTCTTTCAGAACATACAGAACATTTCAAAGTAATCTCTGGCCATCGTGTTCTTCATTTTCACCCTTATTTTATTATTGTTCTGTAATAATGGTTTTTCTACAGGTTTTGGTCATTGTTGTAGCATAGATCTTCTGTGAAAGGTTACGTTAAGCAAAGGTTTGTTTAATTAGATTCATATTTACTTCATTTTAAAATTATAGGCCTATCAGACTTAATACTTTGTTTTTCTGGACATTGTAGCCTAGCTACATTTCAATCAGAAGCGATGAACCTGCAAGGTTTATTACTTACGCGTCTGAATTTTTAAGTTTTTTGATAACAGCTATTCCTTGGACGCAAAACACGTTAATGCTTAATATGAAGGTGGTGTTAAGAAAAGGTGATGTTTACCAATAATCTAGGCCTAGATGAGTTTATATATTGCACTTGTTTTCATTTTAATATTTGTGTTTTGCATGGGTTTAGACAGGATAGGTAAAAACTTTTGAAGGGGTAGGTGTTCAAAAACTAATTATTTCAAGTTTTTGTTACTACCGTCTTTTCTGTACACTTTATCAACTTCTTAAAATGCTTAATTGATATTTTAAAACAATTTCCTTTAATTTATCAGTAATAAAGCATTGTTATGATAGGCCCTACTGAAATTGTGCATGAAATGGCAAAGCTGCTTAATATGAAATAAGATCATCAAACTTAGGCTTATTTGTTTAGGCTTTTGTAAAACTTGAGATTTTAACTTTTTCTCTGCATAGACATGCTTTAATTATAGGAACCACCCAGGTTTTTCGCCTCTAAACCCCAAAAAAAAAAAAGAAAAAATTAATTATAGGATAGTTATTTCTGTTTCAAATAACAGTAATTTTCTAACTATGATAAGCTTAATAACTTCTAAAAATATCTCTTATTACTTTGCTCAGCTTATGGTAGGCTAGTGACATAGGCAAATGGAATGTTTAGTATACCACTAAGCCGGTTCTACACGATGCTACGAACACCTTCCAACGTTGGACGTTTGATGGTGCGTCACATCGTGTGGCCGTTGTTCAAACCTACGAGCGTCCAATGGCGAGCGTCGAACATTCGCATTTGACCATGTTCGGGCCGATGTCGGTATTTTTGCACCGAGTCAAAGGGATGCCTCCAACGTTTGAAGGAAAATGTTCGTTAGTTCGATTCAACGGCTACACTACTCGTTCATATGTAGCACTATTTACTCTCTATTTACACTAAAGACCCGTCTTGTTTATTTATGTTTATATCTGTGTTTAATTTTAATCAATAATATTATTCATTTAAATTTTCACAGGTAGCCTAAGTAGGCTACAATTTATGTTTCATACTTGATACTAGTAAGTTCCCGTGAAAAATCAGAAACAGATTACCGGTAATTAGATACTATACATTTAAAAAATTTACTATTTTTAAAAACAAATTTTATTTAGGCCTGCCTAAATATGATGTGGGGATTTTTAACCCGTTAAATGTCTACAATTAAAACATATATTATTATAGACTGTCATCCTCGTCCATTTTTGCAACTGGACCAACGTTTGAACCAAACTGCTTTCTTAAATATTGGATCAAACATTCGATTCACCGTGTAGCAGGAACATTCGCTGTTCCATCTGTCGAACTTACTTGTCCCAAACGTTCGGTCCAACATTGGAGCGACCGTACGTAGCATCGTGTAGAACCGGCTTTACTTGTTCTATCACAGCTGAGTGGCCAACCTATGCACACAAAAGCACTCTATTTTACTTGTATCCCAAAACTTTTCAGTGTTTTAATGTTATCAAAACACACCAACTACCGTACAATAAAACTCTATATTTCTTGAATAAAATAGCTATATTTCCTATATACTTACCTACTGCTATATTGTTACTTTGTAAAACAATATAGGCCTATTAAAATTAAATTTTATAATATAGGCCTATATTAATCCAGTCTAAATTACCTTAAACGTTCCTTTTGTGGCATTTTAGCATTTTTTTCATCATGCTAACTTTCAACAATTATAATAAAAAATAATCAAATTAATTTTCAAACTCCTTTTTGTGTAAAGTATAAGATGTAAAGTTGAACTGAATTTTACCTGTTGTCTTAAACATCAGTTGGCTCCTGCTACCGGTATTAGTTTGTAGATTAATGTATACCTATACAGCAAACACGAACATCTTGATCAAACTGTATTCTGTATCTAGGTTGGTATACTTGTAAGGGTTGGTGTGTATACTTACATTTTATTCCAAAATTGTAATTGAAATAATAAGGCCTAAGTTTAATGTTGATATAGAGTTGTAAAGTCAATCTAACCCGAGCCTAACTTGTAACTTTTAAATATTTGGCATTCAGGTTAAAATTGTATGCTTTACCGGTTTTAATTTCTTTAAATTAATAGAAATTATTGTTAACAATTTTACTATTTTTCCAGACTCCATTAGAGAGGGCTGCAGAACTGAAAAATTATGGAAATAAATTTTTCAAATCGGGCAAATATGATGATGCAATTCGATGTTATTCGGAAGCAATTGAAATCTGTCCACAAAACGAAAAGGACACGCTATCGACTTTCTACCAAAACAGGGCTGCAGCATACGAGCAGAAGGTAAATAAAATGTGTAGGAGGTTAATTAAGTGTTCTAATTACTTTTTTTTAAGTAGGCCTAAATGTTAACAAAGAAGGGGCGGGCAATATTTTAAAGTGACTTTTTGAATCTCCCACCAAGTAATTTTTATTGCTGGACAGTTGAAATGTACGGTAATTAATTTAAGATAGTTTACAATAATCCCATGCTTGAATCATCTGCAATTTGATCACATAATAGACTAGCAATGATGCAGATTGGAGTTATTAGACAAGCTATAAATTCAGTGAATCCTTGACAGTACCACTCTCAAGATCTCAAGTTAGGTATGCCCTTATGTTTTATTGGAGTAGGGAAGTTAAGTAGTTTAATAAGTTAAATGAACTTTTAACATAAAATCTTTTAAACTCAACTAAACCAGTTGTACGCTTCCCTTTTGATTTGAGCCTTTTATTACATGGGAAATGAGTCGGTGTTACTTTCCATGAAAAAGATGACTTCCAGAAATGTTTGCAATGGTTGAATCACTGAATGACACGATCTAAAAGAGAGTAGCCTACTTTCAAGGAGATAGGAAAGTGTTCAAACATATAAGTACAGCAGAACCCTGCTAGTCCGACCTCCAGTAAACTGACTCCTCGCTCAGTCCGACCATACTGCCATATTTTCGAGTGTTTATGTTTTCGGAGTTTCTCATTAAACAATTGTTCAAAAATTACAAAAACAAATCGCAGTTCACCTGTATGCAATGTCAAACAATTAAAAGATATCTGGCAACACAGGGTGCATAGGTTGTTATGACAACTGCCCCTTCCCAATTGGCCTAGCGCGCAGCGAGGCCTCTCTCCACCTACGGCCGCGTGGTCTCAATCCTAAAGCAGTTTAAATCATAGTACTGCATGTAGGCCTACTGTACATATGTGACTCGCTGACTCATTTTTGGCGATAAGAGTTAGTAGACCGTTTACAAGTCTAAATGGATATTGTCTTCTGCTAAACAAAAGAACATTAGGCCTACAGACTTTTTCGACCTGAAAAGCAACAAGAACATTAAATTTTTAGTGTTTCATGAATTACTGTACAGTGCTTGTGTTTTGATCATTCTTGTTCTGTATTTTCATTTAAACTTAGTTTTATTACATTTTAATGTAAGTAAATGTATTCCTCTGATAATCCAACCTTTTTTGTGATAGAACCATACTCTTGATCCGTTGGTGAGGGATTAGTGGGGTTCTACTGTAGATGTAATCTTTCCAAGCTAAGGTCTGATACCTGTTTAACATATATCATATATTACTAAACCTATCTATACATTTATATAAATTACTAAACCTCCTGTTTGACAACAATTACTGGCAATACCATTTGCACATGTTAAATGTATAAAGAGTTTTATGGTGTTTAATTTTTATTTTGTAGAATAACTTACAAGATGTCATCCACGACTGTACACTAGCATTAGAATTAAATCCTAAATATACTAAAGCTTTACATAGGCGAGCAAAAGCTGCCGAACACACAGGAGATTTGGAACAAAGTCTGGAAGATATAACTGCTGTATGTATATTAGAAAATTTCCAAAACAACAGCAGTCTACTAATGGCGGACAGGCTTTTGAAACAATTGGGTATGTAATTTAATATTTTTTTCATTTTATTTAATTTATTTTAGCCGTTGGCTAGTTACAGTTGTAAGGCCAAGATATATAATTTTCTACTTTTAATATAAGAAACCAATAATAAGTTAATTAAATTACTAAGCATAAAATATTCCGCAGAAAATCTTCATTGTCATGCAGCAACATATCGTTTGCAAAGTTGGCACGAAAACCGTAGTCTGCAGGCTTTAGAGCTTGTAAAAACTGTAAACGGTAAGTGTACGTAGTTGTAAGCGTCTCCTTAAAACTCTCCACAGACGTCAGTGGAATAATTGCTAATTCACGACTTGCCTTCCGAACTACTTTCTTGGGACTACTCATGAAAGACTTTCACTCGTTCAACACGTTCTTCAGTCACTCTTGGTCATCCCTTTGTGTAGGCCTATATTTAATTAAACATAAATTTTTTCGGAGATAAGGACTATAAATAGTAGTTAGTAGTTTTATCTTAACCTCTACATATTTTGTGTAATTCAAGTTTTTCACAATCCGAGGTACTCTCGGTCCCATTCAACTCGAAATATCGGGACTCTACTGTAAATACAGTAGAGTTCCAGTAATACAATTTGCGATAATCCAAGGTTCTGTGTAATTCGAGCCACAAATACTGCCCTGCTAAGCCAAATGGCCGTATCTACATGAAACACCAAAATGAGAAAACCTCACTCAAAGTTTGCCAACACATTTTTCTTGTTTAGCCTACTCAAATTTGGCTGGCCACAGAGTTTTAAAGTTTTTTGATTATTTGTGTATTTTATCTCTAGTTTATATTAAATAAATTAATTTTCATATAAATTTATAATTTCTCATTTTTTCATTCAGTTACGTCTTTGCCAATAAGAATTTCAGAAGCCAAAAAGCAGTAACTGCAGTTACGTCTATTTGGCTTATTATATCAAGTGGCTACTGTCTGTTGTAAGTAAGTAAAAGGCAGCAACTGCAGTTATGTTTTTCTGGCTTAGTTTTAAGAGAGGATTTTAGATGCCTAAAAGGAAATCAACAGCAGTTACGTGGCAATAATAAAATAGGCCTAGCTTATTAAATGTAGCCTTTTCTAGTTATTTAACAACTTAGGCCTAGCTTATAACAAATAACTAATACAACTTTCAAATATGTAGCAAATAAAAATATCCAATATTTTTTTAAGGAGTTGAAAAAAGGTACAAAGGAAAATAATAAGAAAATATTAGCAAAGTATGTACTGTCAATTAAATAGGACACATTTTACATTTAATTATGCCAACGTTTACAAGTGTTATGTTTTGCAGGAATATGTTTTAGTATTTTGGTTATTAGAAATAGTATTTTGAATGTTAAGGTTTTGACCAGTAAGAC
>JAGFPH010000095.1:541000-556525 GCA_018207615.1 Philaenus spumarius
GTCTTACTGGTCAAAACCTTAACATTCAAAATACTATTTCTAATAACCAAAATACTAAAACATATTCCTGCAAAACATAACACAAGTTACCAATATTCTTTATGGCATATTTAAACAGCATTAACTAAGATAAACTCATTACATCTCTTTTAAAATAAATACACACTTAAAACTTCTAAAACTTTTTTTGTAGGCCCTACAAACTCTGTGTCTAAACCATGAAAGTTTTAATGATATAGGCCACTAAATCAATGCATGATGTCAAATTAGGAACATTGGTATCTGGTATACAGATTGTACATAAGTTATGCTAACGTTCACAAGGTAACAAATGTCCTTTTACCTTATATAACATCATTAAATATCCTTTAAGAGAAATAATAACTAAAACTTCTAAACAATTAACTCTGCTTCTAAACAATGAATGTTTTGATGATTTAGGCTAGACATCAATGCCTGATATCAAATCAGGGACGTTTCTAACAGGCATATTATGCCAAAAGTCTTTTCTGTTATTTGACATAAGGGGGAGAAGTCGGCTCATGATGTCAGAATTTTTGCTGGACAAATTCCTCTTGGCGAATTTCTCCGTTGAGGGGAAGGAATGTGTTTCCTTTTAATAAGAGCCACCTTCAAAAAGTATAACTCTGTTTCATCCCCAGTAAATGAGGTTTTGTATTTGAGATTCATTGACCCTCTTTCAAACACTACTTGAACCATATTGGCCAAATATGGCCTTGGAGTTGTTTTTCCTATTTTGGTGACTGATGTGAGATCGAACTCCAAAAAAAGTCAGAACTGTTCAAACTACAAACGGTTACCTTTCCAGAATTACTTTTGTTAACGGCATCTGTAATGTCTGTAAAATCACAAACTTTGAACTAGAGCTTAAGCTGCTTAGCAACTTGGTGGTGGAAGCTATCCGCCGACATGTACGTGTGACCTGGCTCCAAACTCAATATGTGTTGTAGATATTTCCTGGCTGTTTATTAGCCACACCATGTGGGAGAAAAGGGACCAATTTTTGTTCTGTGAGGCACAGTTGTCCATCCACAAAATAATTTTCTTGAGATTGTAAACTTGTGAATTGCACTGCATATATCTTCTTTCTTTCTGCCCGATATGCCTTCATGCCATATACAGGCTATTGGTTTAATCTCTGTAGACTGTTCCGTGCCTACAGGTACGAAAGATTCATTTAGAACCACAATCCTTTTTGTAAAGATGCACTCCTTAAACTCATCCATGATGGGGAGCATTATCGCTTTTTAGAGGTCCATTGAGTAGACTACAGTTTTATTTAGCCTATATTCTTCTGTGTTCTCTTGTGAAACTGACTTTTGGTACTGTTTCCTTGCTTCCTCATATTTAATTTGGTGATGCAAATGGGTTTCACATTCTGAACATGAAGCAGCATATTGTCCTGGGTGTTTTGCATGTTCATTATTATACTTCATAAACAGTTCATACCTCTCACACTCTTCATGGCCCAATTTTGTAAAGGAAATGTTCATGTCTGACAATACAGATCGATACAAATCATAAGAGTGATTTAAATTAGGATTCTTCTGTAGAAAATCTGTGTGCATAGTTTTAACATTAATGTCAGTAGGCAAATACAACCTGTTAGGGGCATGTTCACTCCTATAATGATGCACACAGAGGTGAAAAGTCATGACGTGCTCTCTTATGATAGTTTTATGAACTCTGTTATGAGGTGGGTGTCTTCCTCTCATGTCAGGTTTTGGGGAAATGCTGGCAATAGGATGATTTAAAGTGTTGAAGATGGCTTTGTCGTTGTTTTTTCCATAGCCTAGGGTGGTCAAGAAAAAACGTTTTGCATACCTGCACTCTATCGCCATCATCATTGGTTAAAGTGTAAAGAAAGGTTTTGTTCCTCCTGGATACAGTCGTTTTTCTTGCTTTAATCTTCCTGTTTATGTTACTCAGAATAAATACTTGTCTTTTATTATTTTGAAGGGACCAAAACTGTTCGTGAATTATTTGCCTCCTTTGGTAAGTTATCTTCTCCATACATTTACGTTTACATTTATCACCATCGCATGGAGGTTTCAATAAATGTTTTTCTTTGGATTTTTCCAATTTTGATTATTGCATGTTTTATCTTGAAATTACATTCAAACAACTTAGCACTCACAACAACAACAAGAGAATATGTCAACAACAAACAATGAACTCATCACTCTCAGATGTCAGTATTCTCGCTTTTTTAGCACCTGATGCAGTTTCACATAGAGGTTAGCCAGCACCCAGCCTGAGGTTGAACATTTATTTACAAAGAATAGCAAAATTAATTCTAGACACAGTTTTGTTAGCACTTTTTATTTGGAATGATTTATCAAGAATATTACGTAAGTGGAGTGATACGAATGAAGTACTAAGACAGAAAGCAGTAACTGACTGACGCTAAGCCAAAAAGAAGTAAGTGTAGTGTAGGTACTGCTTTCTGCTCTAGTGCATGTCACTTACGTCCTTTTGCCTTAGTACTTATGCTGTTACAATGTATATACTGCTTGTCAGCTCTGTTATATCTCAAACACTATTGCAGATACGACTTTTTCCCTTAGATTTTTGGATTCCCTGGGTTCCAAAACATTGGAATTGATATATAACTCAAAAATTTTAATTTTGTCAGTTACGCCTTTTTGGCTTAGCAGGGCAGAATAGCGCCTTCACTATACAAAAATACCATAGAAACCAACTTTTACCGCCACTGCCGTATTCCCAGCCCCTTTCTTATAAGGTCACTCGACACCAATCCGGGCGCGTCTAAAAATAAATCAGTCCCAATATTGTATTGTGTGTGACATTTTTTTGTCACATCGCTGATTTGGATGCAAATCTACGCTATGTTGAACAACAACCCGAAGGTACCGCCGCCTATATACCGTATTAATCTGTCGTTGGAGTGACATCGCTGCTCGTAAATGTTGCAGTGTAGTTAAACAAAAAACTATTTATAATTTCTTTAAAAAGTAAATTTCTATTTTTGTACTGTATATAAAATTACGTTTGTTGTACGTCAGAGTTCAATACGAATATTTAATAAAACATCCATTTTTGCGGTTATACGAGGACTATTAATGGTAGTTTTATTTTAACCTCTGCATATTCCATGTAATTCGAGTTTCTCACAATCTGAGGTACTCTCGGCCCTATTCAACTCAAAATATCCACGTATATTTAATGGTTATATTAAGAGCAAAATAAACAACATTGTAAAAATACAACATAAAACCGTTAAGAAGTCTAGAAACATTAAAATACTTTTGGGTCATAAACTTAACCGTCTTATATTATAAAATCCTTAAGCAGGCAGACTAACTTAAACATAAAAATACCTTCAAATTGTAATAATTCTTTTTTTAAGTTTACAATACCTTAAGTGAAACTATGTTTACTTGCAGCCTATTAAATATCTCTTTTTATATATATCAAAGTATATAAATATATTATTTTGTATATTTTATAGGCAAACAGCATGCGAAGGAAGCCATGGTCAACAGAGCACCAGTCATGCCATCGAAACATTTCATAAAAACTTATCTATCATCTTTTGCTAATGATCCTTTGTCGGTGGGAAGTAAAACACAAATCAATGGCCATGTGAACACAGAAGTCCCCATCAGGTATGTATTTGAATAATGGTGATAGTGATAAAAGTATATCAGCAACTGAATTTTAATTTTGTCAATCACTAAGCCACTGATAAACTGTACACCAATAGAGCTGGTCTAGAGTAGGGATACATTAGCTGTTTCAAATTAAATAAAACAAATTTCATTATAAAGGAAAAACTTCCTAAAATAATAGTTACTAGCTGATCCGTATAAAATATTTCGCAAGTTAGGAGAACTTACCTGATTTAATACGTTGATTTAATTCAGTTAATTACGTTTAGTTGAACTTAATACGTATCACACGTTGCACTGTAACTACAGATTCTGTCCTTGCAAACTGTAAAACACAAAACGCTTCCTGTTCACTAGTCGCTATCTTTGCTACTAGTGCTTTCTAACCGAAGACAGAGGAAACTGAGCATGCACACAGGTGTACCAACAAAACTGTTTGAGTTGTTCTTTCATTTGATTTATTATTTATAATTGTTATTTTAATCTAATAACTACTACAAAGCTCTGTAAATTTGAAATTACATTTCCATTAAGAAAGCTAAAAATATTTGTTTCAGTGAATTGGACAAAGCAAAGGAAGCTTTGCTATCAGGTGACTACGATAAAGTGATTCCTACTTGCACTTTGGCGTTGGAAAATGCAGAAGAAGAGTTACCAGAGGCGTTGATAATGAGGGCTACAATGTACATCCTGCGTGGTCAACATGCGCTAGCCTTGGATGATCTGGAAGATATAGTCAACAATGCCAATTGTGACAAAAAGGTATGAACAGTTTTTTAGAACAGTGTAATACATTTTTTCAACAAATTATTTCTCCGATTATAGGGAGTTCAAATTGCAGACTGGAGCCTGGCAAACAGGTTTCTCTCTTCATAGTACTGCCCTCCTGAAGAAATTAGGAAGGAAGTTAGTTGGTCTTTCGAGTAAGATAGTGGACCAATTAACTTTATTAAAGTTACACAGATTGTAACAGGCTTGGAGAGGAAAAGCTTTTCTGTACACATGCCTATATGAAACAACTGTCTTTTCTTAACCCTCCCAGTGCCAGACTGCCCAAAGTGACGTTCTCTCAGGGGCAAGATGCAACCAATTCGAACCTATGCGAGAATTTGCATATTCGGTTATTTAATACACTTAAAATCATCCAATCATAATAAAACCGGCACCTTTGGAACGGAAATCAATTAAATTTTAATTTTTGTATTTAAAACTTTTTCGTAAAACGTATATTTACATACGTAATCATCGTTTTAAAATATGCAGATCGGGTTACAGCTGTTTCCGTGCGCGAATTTTCATACAATTGTACTGTTATTTCCCACTTCTTACATGTCCAAGACCATCTACAGCAGTATTTCTATCGAGATTATAAATATACCATTGGATTCGTCAAGATTTTATCTTTCTAATAGTGCCTTCCAACCAGATGTCACTATTTTACACGATTTATGACGAACATTTCTGTAAACCCTTGCGATTGGACAGTATTCAACCAATGAAACAGCAAATTTGTCAACCGAGATAACGCCTACAATATCATATGTTTTGACAGATTTCTTTTCACCATTTTGTAGAGAATAGTTTGATCTTTCTAACGGTGGGAAGTAATCTAGAAATAACCAGTTTTTTGTTTGTCTAGACAGCAGTGAAAAGTACATAGTTGTGAGACCGTCTAGCACGTGGGTTCCCACGATATATATATGAAGCTTCCTGCGACCGGGGAAGTTTCATAATCATTGATGTCATTTTGTTATTCAAATAAAGATAACTCAAACACTTTTGTGAACTGAGGAAAGACAAGTATACCGTTCTTTTCTTTGATTTATCCTCTACACTTTGTTATAATAATATCTCATTTCTTGGTAAAGCATAAATTACTTAGTAAATTATGTTTCAAACTAGGCCTAGTTTTGTTAGCAGTTGTGTATTTGGAACATAAAAACTGTTTTTTCAAAATAAGAAATTTGAAATTCATAAATGTTTTTATACAGTTCTATTTAGAACTAAATTGCAAAACTTTTTTATGCTTACGAAAAAATTACAAAAAATTTTTACTACTTGTTATTTAGGCCTAAAGTTGAACTTTTTCCTTTCATTACTGAACATTTTTTGTTCTTTGAGCTAATAACTTTTACAATTTTACATCAATAAATGTTTTAGTTGCATATATGAATTCTTTGAACCTTTCTCTACAAAAAAGGTATAGAACACTTTTGGGTTGGGATAGAATTACTATTTGTGGCGAATTTTTTAAAATATGCTTGCAAAACGCTAAAAACCCGGCTCGCCAATTTGAGCTATAATCAGGGCACTTGTAGGGTTAAAATATTATGAAATACTATTATTTTGAACAAAATTATTGTTCAGTGTGTCATATCAGGGCCGTCGAGAGGGTGGGGCAAATGCAAAGGGGCCCAGGGGATGCCCTAAAGAAAAATAATAAAATGAAAGGAAAACATAGTTTATTTTTCAAATAATCGTGATTAAATAAGTTTAAGTAAATTAATGAATATTTTAAATCATTATAAATAGATAATGTAAGTAGAAAGTAATAGGTTTTAGGTATTGTAACATTTTTAGGTTAACCAAATAATGTGGTGGCCTGAGTTTAACAATGATCTGGTTATAAATATAAGAAAATACTAAAACGAATTATTAATAATAATTACAAATATTAATAGTGATTACTAAATAAGCTAAACCCAACTTTTCAAGATAAATAATTTTAAAAAAATGTAATATAGCTTACATTTGGTTCTGAAATAGGCTTAGTATATTACTGTTAAAACAAACAAAGAAAGACGCACATAGAATGTAATTAGTTATAGTATAGAATGTAATTGGTGACATGTGAAATGAATATTGGTACCACCAATATATTGGTTTCAGGTATAGCAGATATTTAATCAAATAAAGATAAAATGCCTAATATTACGAAATTCTGGACAATATAAACTTATCAACATATTTAAAATAGAAAACAATCCTGGACAGAGGCAAACAAGCAGAGTTGGGAAAGTTAGTCTAATAAAGTAACTGATAGAAGTTAGAGTTAGTTGATCAAAAAAATAACTGAGTAGAGTTATAAGTTAGCCAGTAAAAATCCTAACTGAATAAAGTTAGACAGCAAAAAAGTAACTGATTAAAGTTAGAAGTTAGTCTCCAAAAAAAGTAACTAAATAAAGTTATAAGTTTGTCGGTTTTTTATTTACTTCATCTAGAAAAAGTAAACAAAATTACATATTGTTATGTTATTTTAAATATTTCCCAGGTATTGTTTAGAATGTTTGTGTCAGGTAAAACATTTGTTTTTATTTGCAAATTAAAAAAAAGAAGAAAAATCTACAAAATGTGCAAAGTACAGTAACATATAAATTATTTTTTAGACCAAACAACGGTAACTAGAAATTGCAAAACATTAATTTATATAGGCTAGTAGTAAATAACATGTAGACTACTATAAGAAAATAATAACTTATTTACTCCCAAACAAACACTTATAATTTATAAAAGATATAATATTTATAATTTATATAAATTTAAAAGGGCCTAGATACAATTTTAAACTAAGAAAATATAATAGGTAGGCCTTTATGTAGATTTTTTTATAATTTATTTCTACTCATATCCCATTAATATATATATATATATATATATTAGAAATATATAATAATAAATATATAAGAAACCATGACTTTAAAAAATATTTTATAAGATCAGAGATCTCTATAAATTGGTTTGAAGACTTTTCAAACCCTCTACGTCCTAAAAAAAGTCAACACTAAATAGTTTGACATTTATTTACGTGTTCTATTTCTATAACAGTAAAGTTACCTACCGCCATAAAGTTGTAAGTATTAACTATTTATTTAAAAGTATTAAATTGCGCCTTTAAATTGGAAGCCGATGTAACAGATGCTTTAACTTGCTTGTTCTTCGGCAAACATAAAAGACACTTGAACGTAACATTGTTACTGTTGCTGTCCCGGTTAATTTGAGTAAACAGTTTACTCAAATTTGGCCACAAAACTTCATTCATTTTAACAAATGAAATTATAGGCCTACTACTAAACAATCTATAACTATCTAAACTTTACTATATAAACGAAATTTCAACTAAACTATAAACAACACGCCAGCAATACAAACAGTTCTACAAAACAGTAAACACTTTCCACACCACTTGGGCAATTAATTGTACAAGATTGAAAGTACAAAAAGTAAGTTAGTACCACGGCGACAACCGGTCTACTGATTGTGCATCTCAACCCCTCTCAAAAACCAAAGTACACATAGCTGATGCACCAACCACCAAGTGATCTAAAAGTAAAAAGAGAAAGTGTGCTCCTGATTGTTTGTGACAAAGTCAACAACCCCGCCCCTCCCCTCAACATTCTAGTCTAGTCCCTTGTCCTTTCTTTTCCAGCCCCTCACACAACCTTGAGTTATCGCTTTTCCGAGAAATAACGGGCCAACTCCGACTAAACAAACCCATTGTTCGAGTTTCTGCTGTTTGTTGACCGAAATGGTCCTTTTCAAAATATTCCTTTGCTTATAAATCTAACTCGTTAGAATTTCTATTCGTTACTCATTTTTCTAACTAGTTACAGTTAGAAGTTAATGCTAAAAAAAACTAACGAGTAGAGTTATAAGTTAGTCAAAAAACTAACTAGTTACTCTATTCGTTAGTTTTTCTATTCGTTAGTCCCAACTCTGCAAACAAGATAGATAAAAAATGTATAGCAGGCAGAATTTCAATAGTAGGACTCCGCGATTGAACATTTTATTTATTCAGTCTTATCGTAAATTCCTTAGCAATCTGACATAATATACTTTTAATTTGAAAAAGTAGAAGTAAAACTTTAATAAAATCAAAGCAAGCAATTAATTATAAAAAGAGACAAAGAAGAAGTTTTAAATACGCAGTATAAAACGATACATAAGATAAAAAAAAAAGTTATAAAATCATCATACAATAAAATTTCAAGGCAATATATAACCATAATTTAATTCCATTTTGAAGACAATATAAATTTGAGCTTTGACTAAACATCTGTGATATTTTGAACTTTTTAATTAATAATTTTGATTCTAAATTGTAAACTCAATTTAATTAAATATTTTTGTATTAGATTCGAAAGACATTTAGTAGATAAGATTTTATTGTGAAATATAAAGGAAAGTATAATTGCATATTTATATAGCTAGGCCCAGGAACCGAAATAAGAGGAACAATATTGTTAATTTATTTGAGCTTATATTATATTAAAATGTTGTATTAAAAAAATCAGAAAGTGTTAAGTAGTAGTTTATTATTATAGTATGTCAAACTGTAATGCATCATAATATACAGTTTATTTGGCATTTTGTTTAAATTTTATCTTACCTAAATATATTCTTAGCTGTCTTACAAATGAATAGGCCACATTGTACAGTTATTTGGTTTTAATTTTCTTGCTAATAAGTTTCTTTTTGTATTCACAATTTTAACAGTTAATAAGCTTAAACACAGTTATATTTACCATTATTACAAATTTGTTTAATTTGAGCTCTTAAATCTCGGGTTTAGGATTGGTGGTCTATTAAATATGCAATTTTATATTACAGTATAGTTTAAACACTAACATAAATACAATGGTTAATTAATTCAGGTATTTAAAAGTATTGAAAGGTATTGAAACTATATTATTTATATTAACTTAAGTTATGGTATTATGTGCTTTATAATTATTTATTTTAAATTTCCAAAATCTCCAAGTTAATAAAATTATTAGGCTAGAACGAAGTTTGAGGTTATTACATTTGGGCTATAACATGAATCTTAGATCTCACTTTTCTTGTGACCCCAAATCCTAATTTATCAATAATTTATAATTTATAAATAATTTACTAAAAATTTTACAGCATATAAATTCACGTAGTCATATTGTAAACTTTGGCTAAAATCTAGGCTTAGATACAAAATTGTAAATAAGAGTCATTTTGTTGCATAATATCAGCAGTAGGTTTTATGGACTATTCAAAATACTTAATTTGGTGACACCCTATCTTATAAAAGACTCAAATAATGAAATACATTGAAGATTTTGATATCTAAGTGAAGGAATGTAATAATTTAAAAAGTTTGTCAGCAAAAAATGTCAATAAACATTTGGTTTGTAAAGTTGGTAAATACAATTGCTCAGAGAAGGGAGACATATTTAAGGCTCTCTAGATGTGTGATGTAACAAGGACAGGTAGTCGGAAGACAGTCAAAACCAAAGTAGTAGAGAAAAAATGGCAACAGTTGATAAGCGAGTGTTGTATGCAGACATGTAAAATAGCATGGTACCGTGCATATCGTCGTAAATGTGATAAAAAAACTGTTTAAATGTATAAAGACAATCGCTGTTCACATTGTGAGCTATAAATTTTTTAAATTCTTCAGTGGAATTATGAGTTACAATAACTTAAGGTGTGAGCGGTAAAACCACGTGGTGAGAAAACCAACTTGTGTGTGAATCAATGACTTTCGGCATATTTTCTTCGATAAACAATTAATATTATGACGGACTGTGTGTGTAAATAGTGTAAAATGGATATTCAGGATCGGTAATAATGCAAGTATTGAACTATCTTGTAATATGTAAATTCATAGTAGGTTAGGTATAAGTAACCATTGAAATGTCTTAACCTAGTTTTCAATAGTGAAGCCATATTTTTATAAATAACATTTCTATTTGTATTCTTGACTTAACGGATGATATTTTTTGTGTTTATTTTCATGGTGTGCTCTTTGTAATAATGTTTTTTTGATGAAAATCATAAAGTAAATTATGGCTGAGTAAATTTTAATTTGATCATCAAGTGAGTCAATTTTTTTTTAGCTAGCATTCCAATTTCATAAAGTACTAGCATAGTAACGCACCCATAAACCGAAATTTAATAATAATAATAATTTGACTTATGTATTTGACTACCGGATTTGTGTATTGTGTAGTTGTGTCGTTGTTGCACTATTTGCACGGCAAAGTCAGAAGATGACGTAATGCAGCACAGTGGTGCGACACAATGCAATATAGTGCGCAGATGCAAAATATAGTGGCCACAGATGTGCGATACAGTGGCACAGATGGCAGATGTATAATGTGTGTTATGAAAGATGAACTTTTGTTGTGAGTTTTGAGGCTAAGTTTAATTGTTTTTGAATTTTAAAATGGATTTAAGTTTTTATGATTAAAATAAATTAAATAAAGGAAAATAAGAAATAATAAAGGTAATTCTTTCAATATAATTTTATTTTTGTAACGCCAAATGTTACAAAACAATCACAAAACCGATATAATTGTAATTCATAAAAATTCGTAGGTGCGAGTTGGACCGAAAAGGTGGCTGGCTGCAGATGTTCGGTTAGGAAAGATATTTTTGAGCAAACTTGGCTTTTTTAAAGTACCCTAAAATTGATTTTGTTATTTAAATTTGAACAAAGTAAATCTACCAGTTTTCAGATTGTTACTATATTTTTCTGTAAACTTTTTTTAATAATAAAACAGTTGTATTTACAAATTTTTTAAGTAATAATTAAGTCAGTTGTTTTTTTTTTTTGTTTTTTTTTTTAGTTATATAACAAATATATTTCTGTTAATTTATTATGTTTCTGTATATATTTTTAAATAAAACAAAGTTGTTAAATATGAAAAATTCAGATTGTCAATATTAGATTTTTCAGTCTGTTAATACTTTTAAAAACTGTTGTTTGAGATTGTTTTTCACTTATTTATGTTTGAAATTAATGTTGTAATGTTTGCTCTATCATCAAACACAGAAGGACGAATATTTAAGTTCTTTATTTTGTTGTTGCCAAAAGTGCAAATGAAAGCAAAATGCTTAAGTACAATAATGCAAAAAAGTTGAATAGGACATAAATCAAATGGTTTCTTTAATTTAGAAAAAATATATAAATTTGAATTTTACAATAATGTAGTTACAATTAAAAGACAAAATACAGAATTGTACAATATAAGCAACTTGTTTGTAAAGTAAATATATTCAAATAGTAAAGTAATATTGTTTTTTGTTTAAACTGAAAAACGTCCTTTTGGCAAAACACCGTTAAATAAATATGTACATACATAAGGTGGCTTGACATTCGTATTGCATAGGGGCCTATACATTCTCTCGGCGGCACTGTGTTTATATATTTTATCTACGACCATTGCAATAAACACCAATAACGCTATTACAAGTAACATCAGAAAGAGGTACATTACAAACCAAAAGCCAACCCGATTAGGTAATGATATCATTACCTAACAGGAGTCACTTTACATAATAGGCTCTAGACCAATGAGAGCTCGTCATTTGACGGAAGTAGAGTTGTAATAAAAATAACGCTATTCGTACATCAGCTGATTGTACCCATACTTTCCGGATGTTAGTGTGTTATTGCAACTAACCTCAAACGTGAGTTGACGCATTCCGCAAACATGAGTGATAGTGATGAATTTTGTTTAACTCCAGAGGAAATTAATACAAAAGCAAATTCGGCTCTGAACAATTTGTTGCCAAAAAAAATCTAAATTTCGTTATGAAAAGGTTTATAACCAGTTTATGGAGTGGAAAACTAGAAATGGTGTTAGTTCGTTTTCCGAGAATGTTTTCATTGCGTATTTTGAGGAATTGGCCCAAGATAAGAAACCTAGTTCGCTTTGGTCTATTTATTCAATGATTAAATCTACAATCAACATCAAACATCAAATAGCCTGTATATTTTTGGTCGTAGATAAAGTAGTGTACGCAACGATTGTATTCAGCCTTTAAGCCACTCGTGAGATATTTAGAACACTCGCTTCGCTCGTGTTCCAACTTACATCTCACTCGTGGCTTAAAGGCCTTCATAATACAATCGTTGCGTAAACTACTATTTTAATTCTTTTCAAGTTAATGTGACTTTTATTAAATTTAGAAGGCTACTGATGTATAATGCTTAGACATGAGTTGGTGTTTTTGAAATATATATACTACACTGTACGGCTGTAGTCTCTATATCTCTCTCTCTCTCTCTTTCTGTAAACTCCATTTCCAAATGTGTAAAATAAAATTAAAAGTGAGATTATTATCATGGTTATTGTTTTGCTTTCTAGATAAAAGTGAACGCACTGATCAAGAGAGCTTCTCTGTACATACAAACAGAACAACCTGAGAAATGTTTTGAAGACTTTGAATCGGCAGAGAAAGTTGATCCTGATAACTCTGATATATATCACCACAGGGGTCAGGTAACAAATCTTAAATAAACAGCTTCAGTTTTTAGTTGTTATCATGATACGAATTTAATTTACATCACATTTTTATGAACACAATAACTGCTGCTGTTGCCGCTTCGGAATAATGAATTTACTTTGAAAAAAATAACCTAGCTCAGTTTGCGGCAAAAAGTCAGTGATTTGTTTCAATGTTAGTGAATGTAGGACAAAAAATGTAGCCTGAAGGGCGTGAGGTAAAGCCTCGCTGATTCGGTTCTGAAAAGGGCCGAATGTGTGGGAGAACGTGTAGCCTGAAGGGCTTGCTATTGCAGGTGAAGCCTATGGATTTTTTGTAGCGCTGCGCTGTAGACGTTTACAAAGTTTTTTTCAATTGTTAGCCTGCGGAGCGTGTAACACAACAGCTCTACATACCGAAGTGCAGTGGTACGGGTTCCTAGACCGAAATCTAGACCACTGTTGTGTTGTGTGTAGGGCCTTAAAAGGGCCATATGTGTTGCCTGAAGGTCATGTATCGGGTGCCTCGTAGTCTCTTGAACAAGTACAGTTCTCTTTCCGTTAGGACTTCAGGAGGAGGTTCTAGCCAGACTAGCCTTGTTTCCGCGATTGGTTTTTAGTGTACGCTGTTGTTGATGCAGGTGGTGTAGTGAGAAATGAACAATTTTTATTTTGAATTAGGAATACATTGAATTTATTTATCTGAATAACAGCCTGGCGGTTGACAAAACTTCCTTACTAACTTGGCGACTTTCCTTACCTTACTCCTTCTGTGTTAGTTAGCCTCTAGGCTGTCGCCTAGTCCGGCCAACGTCTTCCTATTGACTTCGGCGGCTTTCTCCACTTTGCCCGCTCTTGGTTGTTCCCAAAGTTGAAGTTCGCTTGATGTTGAAGGAGACTTGAGTTGAAGATCTGGTGATGGTGTACTGAGTCCAGGCAGGATAATATGATGATTTTTGGTTTTTTTCTGGCCATGTGTATACAGTTTACCAGGTGTGAAAAGAAAAAGCGTATTTGAGTTGTTTAGCGAATTGCAGGGCTGCTAAACTCCCGTGTTCCAAATCAAGTGAAGTGTTGCCTGGTGTTATCAACAACTTAAGTTATTATTTTTAATTTGTAATAAATTACCTGATTACACGCTTCCTCAGCAAGGGTTAAATTAATTAAATTACAAGTGAAAAACATGGACCAAGACCGGGATTTGAACCCAGGACCTTTGCCTTTCCGTGGCAACACTCTACCAACTGAGCTATCCTGATCCTCCAGATATTGGTCGATGTTATCTCACTTGTACAGTTTTACTGCATTTATGAATTAATAGACTGAATACCTCGCATTGCGACATTGAAAACAATCTCAATTCTTTTTGCAGCCTACAGTGGTGTAAATAACGTTTGTCAACTAAAAATACAACATGACTGGTGAGCTGAATTTACTACAGGGACTTTGAGAATTTCAACAGATGTTACGCGGTGAAAATGTCGAGTAACTTTCCTGTGAGATGAGCTCTTATCTGCGAGTAGAAGTTCAACGGTAGAAGTGAGGAAGCCATTCGGCCATTGGCAGGAGAACGTGTCTACGTTTCCCAGATAGCTTCTGGGAATGGTCCTTTTGAGGGCCAGTGAATTACTTGGGGAAATAAACTAGTTGCTTTCTCGGAAGATGTGGCTTCAACTTGTAACGTCCCAAAATTAGAAGGGGAAAATTTGTCGATGTTTTAAATTAAATGTAATAAGAAGCAGGCATCTTATCGCACGCCTGGGTTAGTCTTGCGGTGCTACTCGGTAAGGAGAGGGGCAATGCGTAGGTGGGGCGATGTAGGCCGGTCCGCCGAGAGTGGGAGCGGACCGCTATATAAGACGGAGCTCTAAGGCAGAGAAGAGTTGCTTGCTTGGTGAAAACCAGCTAGTACCTCTCGTCTAGGAACAGTTGGCTCGCTAGGTGTAAATCAGCAGCATAAAAATAACGGTAGATGCTCGCCTGGTGAAAACTGGCTCATCAGAGTAAGTAGAGGTAAGTGTAAAACCAGGATTCAAGCACAGGCTTGGGTAGTGACCGGCAGGGTTATAATATTATAAGGTGGATTTATTTAACCACGCTAAACGCTTTTTGCAATTGATTAGTAAAGCTTATAGTTAAGGCATTTTCAGCGGTGGTGAATAGCATCCGGGGTTTACTTAGCGGAGTATTTATTGAAGCGTTGCGTATATTAGGCCTACATTAGGCCTAAGTTGTTTTCGGATTCATTGTCTAAAGGGTTGAAGGGTTAAGAGTTGCACTTCAGTTGAGTTTGTGGGCAGGTGAGGGAGTTGTGAAACTGCCTAAGAGCAACCTAAGCCTATTAGGCCTACGTTAGGCCTACGACAGTTTAATAACCTGTATGTTTAAAAGCGTCGCATGGTTAGTAATATTTAAAGGGATTTCGTTGACGGAATAGATAGATATTGTTGAGCAGTTAGGCTGCGTACAATAGGCCTACATTAGGCCTACCAAATTTTAATAGTGGTTTGAACGAAACGATCTTTGGAATTTTAGGGTGTATGTGTGGTGCAAACTCACATACAATTGTCGTTTGTTGCTTTAGGGTGTATGTGTGGTGCAAACTCACATACAATTGTCGTTCGTTGTTTTAG
>JAGFPH010000095.1:563634-577249 GCA_018207615.1 Philaenus spumarius
CCATGACAGTTCAGTATCAGTGCCATGACAGTTCAGTATCAGTGCCATCAATGTTTCCTCATTCCCACACTCAGTGCCGTGTCAGTTCAGTATCAGTAGGCCTATATTTGTAAGTTAACAGAAGTATAAACATTTATAATTCTGTTAAAATACAAATAATTTAGATCAATATCATAAGCTAGTAAGTGATATTTTAAAGTATAATTTAATGTTTGTAGGCCCAAGTAACTTTTTTAGGATTTCAAGAATGAAGTAAATAAAAAAAATTGTAAAGAAATATATACATTTTCAACGATTTTTAACCTCAAAGCCAATCATATAGATATTTAAATATTAGACAGTTCCTCATGCCAAATATCATTTTTCATTTCTTCTTCTATTTTGCTACAGATTTTATTTTAAATGAAATATCCATATATTTATGACTAGTAGATCATATAAAATCAGATATTTCATGACACATTTAATGAGTTGTTCGCTCAATCATTCTTAACAAACAAAAAAATCACGACTGTGAAATTATAAAAATATCGTTAGGAATTAATTTAAAATGCACGGAAAGGATACTGAAGCAGCACTGATACGGACAAGCGCCGGATGTGTGGGAACCCCTCTATTCAAATCCGTGGAAGAATATTGTTTTTCACTGATATGAAACACGGATCCAATAATGCACTGACATGCCAAAAAATTTTGTAAGACTTTTATGATTTAATAATGTAGCTCATTAAAAAGCCAGAAAGTAGGTTCTGCTAATTCTTTACAAAATATTTTTACTTTTGTAGGACTCCTACATTTGCAGTGGAAGGGAGATCTAAACGCTACAGTAAATATGATCAATGAAGCAATCGCGATAGACGAACGTTGTGAGTTTTGTTATGAAACACTGGGAACAATTGAAGTTCAAAGGTAAGTTCAAAACATATTCTTTAAACTGTACATGTTTTGTATACATACTAAGAAGTCAAATTGATTTTATTATGTGTATAATTTCGTATATCTACCCAAACTTATGTTTTGGAATGATCAAACATAAAACCAGCCCATCTGCTAACAAATCATTTTGAATAAATGGTATTTGACAAATAATATTCCATTGTTCTCACTACTGCCACACTACGTATAAGAACCATTCCTACATTGCATTTCCAACATGAAAAGTTATAATCTATCAAGATAAAAATTAATTTATGCCTAACTAATTCAAAATATATTAGTAGAAATTGTTTGCACCTCAGCCTCCAGACATGGCCCCCTCACTGCTCCATTCCACTCGCAGCGTAAAAACTCGCTTCACGAGTTTTCAATTCAATTTTGCGGCCTCAGATTATTTAATGCTTTACTTTGCTCGCAGCGGACGAACTTGCTTCGAATCAGAAGCTCCCCCAACATGGATTTGCACCAGGTAATTTTATGGTAAATTATGTTTCGATCGATTTTGGGAGAACCAGACGGGCTATGAGGTTGTGTAAAAAACAGAACGTACAGAGTTTATTTTTTTTAGATGAAACCTCAAAAAAGTTTCATTCTAGTACGAAAAAACTAAAAAAAAACTCATTCTAGTACTTCTGGTCAAAAAAGTGCTTCCGGTTGTTGGATTTTTTGCTAGCGAACTCGTCCGAGCGATTTGACTTAGATAACCAACGTATGTACCAAATCAGTCATAAAATGCGGCCGTTGGAGTGCGAACACATATACAAATACAAAATTTAATGACACCCCAAAATGTGTTCTGGACTATGATCAGTGCCCATTGACCACTCCCGGACCTTACTTAGGTCTCACCATAAGAGTCACTGCAATAGCTCATCTTTTCTATTGAAATTCGCTAATAAAAAACCATTTAAACGACTGTCAATGAAATAGAAGTTGTGCGTTTTAGTTTTAAAACGGTAAAATTTGTTTTAAATAAATTTAATAGTCTTTTTCACAGAACAGGATGAGGTTAAAAGTTGAAAAACTGGTGTGTATAACTTTATAAATGATTAGAAAATAATCCATGGAGGCGTTGAATTTGGTACTCATGTTTACAGGACCCAGTGCTATAACCATTACACTGATTGAAGGCCTACAATAATAATTTAAATTAACTAAATGGCTTATTAATGCTTATACAGCAAATCTTAACTTCAGCAACAGCAATAGGAGGCAGAATTTGATCAGTAAAATATTAAAATCCCTGATAACTGTCTTGTAACACTTTTATAACCCTAGAGATCTCGCATGGAATAATTTTTCTCCCACAGACTTTTAAACAAACAAAACAACAACGTTGGCGCGCCTTTTAAAAGTTTCTTAATCTTCATACCTTCTAATAGGTTCTTCCACCACCTGACCTTGACGCGAGCACAACAGTTTGACAGTTCTACAGTTGTCGCTAACTCTTAACACTGTAAAGTTATATTTGCAGTCGCTTCAATACTTTTTACCCTGATTGAGAACTCACGTACCAGCATTTCATAGGTGAAGTGTAATTTAGTATTTATTTTTTTATTCACTTAAGTGGTTATTGTATTACTACGGCTAGAGAGGGCAGCACCATAAATAGGTTGTAGGAAGAGACTTGGTAAGAAAGTGATAATGTTGAGGAAAGTTTTCATAGTTTTAAGACTGAACAAAGTGCCGCTTTCCATTTTCTTTTGCCAGCTCGACACTTTGATGATGTTTCTACCAGAGCGAACAGAACGAAAGTAGATAAGGTAACACATGCAAGACAGATTTTTAAGAAGGTCATTTTGTTGTTATACAAACTAAACGTCAGTTAATATTTCTTGAAAATTATTTCTACTACTGGCCCACATCACTATATATAATATATGTTTTATTCCAGGATTGATAAATGGTAGTAAATATGCTTCAAAATTGCTGATTTTTTGGTGAAAGGGTCCTAGTAGGATTCTTTAGATACACTTTTTTTTCAATCCGATTCAAAATGGTGAGTTAGACTGTTTAATCATTTTTGGTTAGGGATTTCAGGAGTATATAAACCCTAGTAAAATTTGTGAGTTACATCATTTGAAAGGCAATTAAATTTACTATAATCCTGAGCAAAGTTATTTTAGGTGCAGTCCCGCAGGGGTGCAGAAAATGTTTTAGCACACAAAATTTCCCCAGAACACATTTTTTTCACTTAAAATTTCCCCAAAATTGATCGGTATTTGCTACAGATGCGCCAGACATTAACACAGTTTGTTTATCTATTTCAACATATTTATTGACCTTATGTTTTAATAATTTTTATTATATTCATTATAAATTCCAATATAAATCTTCAAAAGAATAATAATAGCATTCTAATAATAGCATTAATAACTTAATTAACTACGGTGAAATTAAATATCTACAGTGAAATATCTTCAGATGGTCCCAAAAGGTTTAAAACAAAAAAAATACGACTTGATTATTGCTATTTTAGTATGTTTAAAAGTAGGCCTAAGGCCCGTATTACACTATAAAATATTTTATAAAATATGTATTATAAAAGTTCTTTGACAACGATCTTTGATAGTGTAATGGGCCATCGTTTATAATATATTTCTTTTATAACATTTCTTTTATAAAATTTAAGAGGTTGGCATTTTACCTTTTATAAAATGTTTGATACATTTTTACCTTTTAGTACAAGTCCAAAATGTTTTATAAAAGAGAATCACTTTTCAAATCTTTTATAATAGGTGGATACCATCTTTTATAAAACATAGTTTATAAAATATTTTACAGTGTAACACGGGCCTAATACTTAAGTGGTAAAAACAAAGTTAAATGTTATGTTTAATTAGTTCCAATTCAATTACTGAATTACCTACCTACTGAATCACAGACACTACTGAAAATCGTCCGGACAGATAATACGAATTGAAAGAAAATTAAACTTAACAATTACTTTTCATTTGTTACATTTAGTTAAAAAATAAGTGATCCCGACACGCTACGACTTTTTAACTGTCAACATCGGTTTTCCCGTACCCAAAAACATATAAAACGTTATCCCACACTGTATTTTCAAAATGTTGATCAAAAAACGTGATCCCGACGCGCTACGACTTTTTAACTGTCAAAATCGGGTTTCCCGTACCCAAAAACATTTAAAACGATACCCCACAATGAATTTTGATTCAAAAACATGATCCCGATGCGCTACGACTTTTTAACTGTCAAAATCGGTTTTCCCGTACCCAAAAACATACAAAAAAAAATGATACCCCACACTGAATTTTGATTCAAAAACGTGATCCCGACGCGCTACGACTTTAAAATGTCAAAAATCGGTTCTCCCGTACCCAAAAACCTATAAAACGATACCCCATACTGAATTTTCAAAATGTTGATCCAAAAACGTGATCCCAAGTCGCTACGACTTTTTAACTGTCAAAATCGGTTTTCCCGTACCCAAAAACATATAAAACGTTACCCCACACTGTACTTTCAAAATTTTGAACCAAAAAGGAGACCCCGACGTGCTACGACTTTTTAACTGTCAACATCGGTTTTCCCTTACCCAAAAACATATAAAACGATACCCCACACTGAATTTTCAAAATGTTGATGTAAAAACGTGATCCTGATGCGTTACGGCTTTTTAAATGTCAAAAATCGGGTTTCCCGTACACAAAAACATATAAAACGATACCCCGCACTGAATTTTCAAAATGTTGATCCAAAAACGTGACTCAGACGCGCTACGACTTTTTAACTCGCAAAATGGTTTTTTTTACCCAAAAACATATAAACGATAGCCCCACACTGTATTTTCATAATTTTGACCCAATATTTTCAAAATGTTGACCCAAAAATAAGACCCTGACGCGCTACGCCTCATGTTAGAAAGCTCAAAAGCTTTTCAACTCTCCGCAATAAAATTACGAAGATTTTGGTACCAACAGAAGTTTTCTACGACGTCTGTGAGTGCTTATACCGTGTATACAGGAAAACTGACACAAAAAATCTTCGCATCATTTCAATACTTCGGCATTTTAATGCAAGCCGAAGTAATAAATGAGTACGCACATCACATTGTACTCATTTTACTGATAAAGACTGATTTCGAATTTCGGCAATACCTATACATTAAGTATCGTATAATTTGGTTTAATATGATTTAATTCTAATCACTTGATTAATTGAATAATATCATTTGTATGAAACTAATCAAAATTTGCATACCGGTATCATAATAATTATTTTTTATATCCAACGAATGTATTTGAACGCCCGTCAAGAATCAGGAAACTGCCATTCATCAACCGGCACAAAAATATCGTATCGGCGGCTCGGCCGTACGATACTTTGTGCAGTGAATATTAATGTCGTATCGCGGCTCCTCCGTACGATATTTTGTGCGGTGAAAATTAAATAGGAACCCTGTCCAACTTGCAACTTGTAACAGAGAGCAGACAACACACTTTGTGTGTATGTGTGTTGGTATATGTATCATACAAACTGATTAAGCTGACCTTTGTACCCATTCATTTCTTATCTATTTTTCCCCAAAATAATTATATTTTCCTTATTTTTTGTGGGTTTTTCCCCGGCCAAAATTTCCCCAGCTCAGTCCCAATTTCCCCCGAACCTCGTTCGGGCGTTCGGACATATTCTGCAGGCCTGCAGTCCCGGAACAAGAAACAAAATTCATACTAAACTCCCAAAATATGACTTTTTTTACTATCCATGTAAGATAATTGTGCAATTTCTCCCACTCATAAGCCCGAGTACAATTTGTGAGTTATATCATTCGAAAGGCATTTACATTTACTATAATCCTGTGCAAAGGTATTTTAGGTACAGCTCCCGGAACAAGGAACACAATTCATAGGAAACTCCCATTACTTAATACTAGTTATTCCCAGATAAGAAAATTTGGTTATAGTAATGTGGCAGTGCTGCTTAAAATTTTTATTTATGCTTATTATGTATCTTTTATTAAAAAATGCATTAATAAACTTTTTTATGTTTAAAAAAAGCTATTTTACTTATTTCGCAAAAAAAAATATAGTTGGGGTCAAAAATTACCTCACCCAAGTTTTTGCGAAACAAGGAATAGCACAAGTTCTCTAGGGTTAAGACGTCAAAGTTTTAATCACAAATATATGAATGGATAATTGTTTTCTGTTTTAGGGGTAACTTAGTTAAAGCGATAGAGTTATTTGAAAAGGCAATTCCATTAGCAAAGAGTGAACTAGAAATGAACCATCTCTTCTCTCTAAAAGATGCAGCTGCCGCTCAGAAAACGGTAGCCGAGAGGTTTGGTTTGAATGTGTCCTCTCCACTTTTATAAATGTCCAATTCCACATGTACCAACATTTTAGAAGTAATCTAAAGTAAATATAAGATTTTTACTGTTATGAACCTTGAAATATCAAAATTTATTTGTTAAAAAAACAAATATATAATATATTAGTGTAATTAAATTCTTTATAAACATTGTTTTGTTGTAATTTGTTAACCGAATACAGTTATGTTATGTAAGCACCAAGAAACAATTTAGTTTCATTGATTTCCTCACTGAATTATCCTTTTATCACAGAAACTTCTTGCATTTGTAGATCACAATTATATAATAATTATGTAGGCATTTTATTTAAATAAATATTTATTTTTATGTTTATTGAATTTAAATCAACCTTATCCATTTCATAGTCTTTTATTTTTACTACATGCAAGATCTAGTCTAATTTTCTATGGCTACAGAATTTTTATTCAGACAAAAATAACGCCTGTACTATAATGTACCAAGAAGCAGAATAATATTTCAACATAGCATGAGCGTCCATCTTACTTTTTCATTGCTTAGTATCGATTTAGTAAATTTGATTTTTTACTAAATTTTCTAAGATGTAGGAGTCAACTTAAACGTTTTTTTTTAGTTCAAGCTCTTTGAAATAAACATTTTTTGTTTCTTGAAATTTTTTCTAAAAACTCTTCCTTTTCGAGATATTAGCAACTTTATGTCTATTTATTTCAACACGTTTAGAGCCGCCATTTTGTTTTGGGTGGTCCAATTTTTATTTTCATCATGTCATTTTCCTAGTCTTAAATAGACCTTTAAAATGAGGTATCACATGACCATACTTCCCATTTAAAAATGTTCCTCCATTTTTAGCGGACACTCAAAATTTCCGATTCCTTCAAAAGATACTTTGGGTTAAGTTAGTATCGTTCCCCAAAGGATATTTGTTTTAACAAACACAAAAGTTAAAGGGGGGTAAGTGACTTTATAACCACCCTGTATACAGTAATCCGTGGTCACTAAAAAAAGAAAAAATCTATACATATTTAATTTGCTAGGGGTTATTTTGTGAGTAGAACTCCTCCTAGAGTTTTTAACCGATTTTTATGTTTTTGGTGTCATTTTACAGAGCTCACTCTGAAGTTGTGCTTCCCTTAAAATGAGCTCAATGTATGTTAAGGGCTTCGCCCCAGTGACCCTCAAAGTTGCCATGTTAATCTTATGGAAGGTCAATCTTAAGGAAGAAGAAGAAAGATTTCTTTTGATTTTATCAGGGGCACAAAAAACAGCTGTTCGTATGAAAAGCTTAAAACAGCTGATTTTGATCAACAGCTGATTTTGATCAACAACTGATTTGGATCAAAAACTGAGTATAATTTTAGGTTAGGTAAATCAAGCAATAGCGAAGCATTGCCATGTCCACTAGTACTGTATTAAATAGCAATAAAGTACATGCAAAATTCGTAAATTATTACAGTGTATGTACTGTAATTATTATTGTACTAATTTAATAACATTGTATAAATACCACGTCGGCGAAACACTCACAAATACAACAAAACAAACAAGATGGCATTTCCCTATAACACACCTCTGCATGAATACAAGTGGACTTGTGCAAATGAAGGTCAATGGTATACTGTACAGTAGGCCCAAGCCAGCTGCAGCCTGCGCACACGGCAACCAGTGTACTAGCCATCCTGCTGACTTTCTACCAGTGTATTGCGTCCAACTATTCTGTACACAACTTTATTTACACCACGATTATACTGACTTAATGTTGATAGAAAAATCTGAATTTTTGTATTTTGTTTAAGTAGACCCTAACAGTGCATATGGTATTAACACATTTAATTTATTTATGGCAAAAAAATAATGTCAAAATAAATTTAATCTTATGAATATGACTTGGGGAATTTTTTGTTTCTTGGTCAGGAAAATTTCACCCACGACAAAGTTTTAGATTATACAATGAACTAAAACTAAACTGCCCACTCACGGACATTGTCAATGTATTTTTTCACATGTACAATATTTAGCAAAAATTTCATACTGTACTTAGCTTGTAATAATAATTTTTACCATATACTACACGAATATCTTGATTTTTTTTATGCCTGACTTGTAATAAAACAGCCCTCCGGCGCAGCGGATGTTTTTAGAAATGTACCCCCGCCTTGCCTCCAGCCCACTCGCCTGCTCTGAAGCCCATGCACACAGATAGCTTGGGCTTACTGTACTATACAGTGATTTAGTTGGAGACATCAATTTAGTGTACAGCAAGTCAAATTAATTAAAATTACAGTAAAATATTTTGAAAGAAATTAAGTTTTTACTAGTTTTAAATTATCACTTGTGACCAATATTTCCGCTACTGACAGCAAACGGCGGAAGATAGCTTGATGCCTTGACGTGTCTAAGTTCTAAAAATAGACAATGACAAAGCAAGAAGGAGTAGTTAGAGGTACCATTATGAGAGCACTGACCTTGAGGGGAGATATATAACAAACAACACTCAAATAACTTATAAAATTATCAACTGCAGGTTACACTCCAAACAACTCAGCTCAAATACTAAACATTTCAAGGACTTTTTTTACCACATAAAAGCGAAATCGTGTAAAGCGAGACCGCGTATAACAAGGACTGCCTGTATCTTTTGTAAATTAATTGTAGGTATTAGTACGTAACGTTTTAAAATTTTCTATTAGTCACGTACATAACCTCCTTTTTCCTATAAAGATTTGGTATTCGCTATTCGCGGCAATTTTTCAGAACCTATCCCCCGCGAATAGAGAGGGATTGCTGTATAACATTTTTAATGACACCCCAAAATGTGTTCTGGGACCATGATCTGTACTCATTTACTACTCCCGACCTTCGGTCTCACCATAAAGGTCAGTGCAATAGCTCATCTTTCCAACGGAAATTCGCTAATACTGGTAAGTACTAGTATAATAGAAAAAATGTGGAGGACAAAAAACAAAATTATTTGTAAACCTTTTTACTCACAATAATTGTAATTGGAACAAAAACTGTAGTGTACAACAGTTCAACTTTTAATAACTAAATTAAACATTTCAAAAATCTTATTCTCCTACACTGTAACTATTTGCTAAAAGTCTTTGTGGTATCTTATGAATATGTAAGACACTAGACAAATCTTCGCATTTAGGTTAATTGTAATTGATAAGAATAAATTATTTAACTTTTATGTTTTTACTCCACAAACTGCAAAAACATAGGGGTTGTTCGGCTCCTCCTTGCCCATACTGATTGTGAATATAGTCAGTTTAGGTTAATAATTACCTACCACCAACCATACTTATTTGTCCTAGTAGATTTCTGGTTGCGACGGTGTAGTGTCATCACCATGTATGGGATATCATTCTGCAGTGGACGTCGTCGAAAGATTTAATTTACTTGCGTATCTAAATTAATTAATAAACAATTAAAACTAAAATGTTCAGCCGGCGTACATGTAAGTTGCAAGTTGACCGGTGACAAAGATCGTAACATTGTTATCAGATAATCATATCCCTTTCTGCAGTTGCATTACTGTATTATGTAGTTTGTTCGCTGAATAGTTTAACCCTGCTGCGTCCCCTCTATGCTGCGAAAGTTGCTCCCTGCTATGGGAGTCCCATTTAATAGCAGCATTGCCGAATCGCAATATACACACCTGACTCCTTCAAAAGTAACTGTCTTTTTAAAGATATAAATGTTTATCCTCCTAATGAACACTTCTACTTTCATTCTTTGACGAACTGTATTCACACGATATAAAAATAAATGGTGACATTGCCTAGACGTAGGTCTTGAAGGGGTTCGAGGCTTTTACAGCATCTGTTGCTCTACTTTACTTTTTTTAGAGTAAATATGGTGGATGTTATGTTACTGCGTTTTACCCTAAAGCAACAATGCACTTTTACACTATACAGATATTTTGTCTTTCTGTTGATTCCATTGGTCAACTGTTTACTCACAGTTTCTTTTTTATTAAAGTGTAAAAAAGTGTGTCACAGTACGCATTATTACAGGAAGGTGACAGTACTTACTTGTAATGAAGCAGAAAACATGTTGTAGTTTATATTATTGCCATAAGATGTCGTCAATTATCTGATTTAATTTGTTTACATGAATAATAAAAGATTTCATTATATGACGACTGTACTCATATGACGTCATTACTACTTTGGGACTTGTTCGTAGCCATGCTGTACTCTTCCACAGGTTAAATGAACTTAACTGCAGAAGAATCGCTGCACCAAGTATGGAAACGAGTTTGCAAACTTGCGGTACCCATTTGTTTCTTCAATGCCAGGCTGTCTGCCTAGGTTTAATTATTTTATAAAAAACATACAGATGAAAAAGTAAGCACCGTAGACCTATGTTTAATATTGTGAAATATGCTTGTCTCAATCTCAGGAACAAATCCACAAAAGGACCAGAATGTTTGGGGACATCCTGTATATTAATGGGCGGTCTTGTAGCCGAGGGCTAGCGTACCTGACTTCAAAGCTTATAGTCCTTGGTTCGAATTCAAGTGGAGACCATAGATGTTTATCTAGTTGATAAAAAGTTTATTTCAGGTGATGATAGTCTATTGTTAGTTTTCGTCTTAAAATCAAGAAAAGAAAACTTGGTAGAACAATGTTGAAAGGTAACTTCATGGACTTCTTCCAAGGCTGAAAAAATGTTTTAAATAATTATACCACGACAGGTGTTTGAAATGTTTTATTTAATGAAAATTTTATACATAGATAACCTTATAATTCCTACAGTTACACAAATTTGTTTAGACATCAATTTTATATCCAACTAAGCTTCCTTTTCCAATGCATTCACCAACAAAAAACCAGCACACGACTTCTGTTGTAATCAATGTGTTGAGGAATGCCTCCTAAAACAATAAAATTTATGGATAAGTCAAACTAAAATAAATTTAAACAATGTTTAATTATTCAAAAATCAAAAGATAACAATGTTGTTTAACCCTATAAGCGTCAGGCGACGAGAATTCTCGTCGATTGCGTTAGGCTACATACCATCATCCGAGTATCAGGCGACAAGAATTCTTGTCGATACGTTTAAATCAAAATTGGTGCATCAAAAATAATAGTAAGTATGTCACATTATATATCATTGTACTCAGGACATTCTGACGATTAATTTGGTATATTGTTTATTACACTATTAGCCGGTTGCAAGAACATTCATTAAATTATTTAACAAACCTTTAAATTTAATCTCTCTTTAAAGACTCGTTAAATATAAAATTGTGTTGCAGAAAAATAATAAAGCTTTAAAATTTTAATGGACCTTTAAATAGTATGTTGCAAGAACAACAATTAAAATTTAACAAACCGTTATACATCTGTTAAAGTAATGTGAGGTAGAAGCTCCTTTAAAACCTTATTAAAACAGCATTTGAGGTTATTTTAAACTTGAACAACATTACTTTAGCTTGTTTGTTATACAGTATTTGCATAATTGGACACTGTTTTAATTGTGACATTAAACTTATTCTTAAACTTAAAACATACATTATAATTTGCATAGATCAAACTTAAAAAAAACTTCTACTAAAGTTACATGTTTTCTTAAATTTTCTTTAATTCTAATAACAATATTTTCTTTTTAATCAAAGCACGCTCTTTGTAAATATTAGCAGTATCCTGCTCTGTTTGTAATATGTTCATTCTTTTTTTCAACCAAGCTTTATTCTTTTTTGAAACTGAAATGCTGTCTGTTTGTTTTCAATTATGTTTTTAGATGTCATTAGCTGAATTCCCGTGCTGCGCTACAGGGATTTTTTTTATCACTATGATAAAAACTAAAAAAGAGTCCTTATAAATAAACCGATGAAATAAAAATTACAATTCTTATTTTGTTGATAATAATTACATTTAATTTCATTTAAAACAAACCGCACGAAAATCAGTTGCATAGATTTCTAGAAATAGGTATCAATAGGGTTTTAATCTAGAACCAAAAAACCTCAAAAAGTGTAATTATTATAAGTATTAGGATGAAGTACAAATTACTTTTTATAACTTTTAAATAGTAATAACAATATTTTCTTTTTATTTCAAAAAACAGAACTAAAACGGGAACGGTAGATCTTCATAAATATGTAGTCTAAGTGTTTTAATCTAGAACCAAAAACCTCAAAAAGTAAATTTAAAAGTATACCGATGAATTCAGATTACTTTTCATAACATTTTGATAATAAAGACAATATTCCCCTTTATTTTGAATAAACACCACTAAAATTGGCCAGATATATCTCCAGAAATAGGTATAAAGTCAAAATGTTTTTAACCTAAAACCGTAAAAACTCAAAAAGTGTACTTATAAATATACTGATGAAATAAAAATGACATTTAATATTTTTTTTTTTGTATTTATGACAACATTTTCTTTCATTTAAAATAAACTACATTAAAATCGAAAAGGTAGATCACCAAAAATATATATCAATAGGGTTTTAACCTAAAAACAAAAATTTTAAAAACAGGCAGTCGTGGGTCTGCAGTCAGAAGTGAAAACATTTTAGGTTCATACAGTAACTTTATTTTCGAGTTATTAAGAAGTATTTTTTTAATAAATGTATTAATGTTGTAATGAAATCTTAAATAATTGCGGAGATGCGACGAAGCTTTAAATAATTTTGGAGATAAGATAGAGCCTTAAATAATTGTGGAGATATGATGGATCCTTAAATAATTGCGGAGAGGCGACGAAGCCTTAAATAAATGCGGGGATGCAACTCTGTTTTCAATAACTGCTGAGATGCGACGTAAACTTCAATATTTGCGGAGATGCGATGGAGCCTTAAATAATTGTGGATATACGACGGAGCCTTACATAATTGTGGAGATCCGATGAAGCCTTAAATAATTGCAGATATGCGATGGAGCCTTAAAAAATTACAAAGTTGCTACAGTGCCTTAAATAATTGTGAAGATGCCAGTGGTCTTTGTAGAGATGCGATGGAGCCTTACAAAATTGCGAAGTTGCGACAGAGCCTTAAATAATTGTGAAGATGCCTAGTAGTCTTTGTAGAGATGTGATGGAGCCTTAACAATTGCGGAGTTGCGACAGAGCCTTAAATAATTGTGAAGATGCCTAGTAGTCTTTGTAGAGATGCAATAGAGCCTTAAAAAATTGCGGAGTTGCGACAGAGCCTTAAACAATTGTGAAGATGCCTGGTAGTCTTTGTAGAGATGCGATGGAGCCTTAAAAAATTGCGGAGTTGGGACAGAGACTTAAATAATTATGAAGATGCCTAGTAGTCTTTGTAAAGATGCGATGGAGCCTTAAAAAATTGCGGAGTTGAGACAGAGCCTTAAATAATTGTGAAGATGCCTAGTAGTCTTTGTAGAG
>JAGFPH010000095.1:579013-599996 GCA_018207615.1 Philaenus spumarius
TTTTTGATAATAATGACAACATTTTCTGTCTTTTAAAACAAACAGCATTAAAATCGGCTCAGTAGATTTTTAGAAATAGCTATCAATAGGATTTTAACATAAGACTAAAAACACTCAAAAAGTGCCCTTTTAAATATGCCCATAAAATAAAATTGACATTTCATAATTTTTTTATATTAACGTCAACATTTTCTGTGATTTAAAACAAACAGCACTAAAATTGGACCTGTAGTTCTTCAGAAATAACTATCAATATGATTTTAACGTAAAAGTCAAAAAAGTCAAAAAGTGCCCTTATAAATATGCCCATGAAAAAATTGACATTTCATAATGTTTTGATAATAATGACAACATTGTCTGTCAATTAAAACAAACAGCACTAAAATCGGCCAAGTAGATCTTCAGAAATAGCTATCAATAGGATTTTAACATAAAACCCAAAAAACTTAAAGTGCCCTTTTAAATTTGCCCATGAAATAATATTGACATTTTATAATTTTTTGATAATAATGAACACATTTTATGTCTTTTAAAACAAACAGCACTAAAATCGGCCCGGTAGATCTTCAGAAATAGCTATCAATAGGATTTTAACATAAAACCCAAAAAACTTAAAAAGAGCCCCTTTTAATGTGCCCATAAAATAAAATTGACATTTCATAATTTTTTGATAATAATGACAACATTTTCTGTCTTTTAAATCAAACAGCACTAAATTCGGCCCGGTAGATCTTCAGAAATAGCTATCAATAGGATTTAAACATAAAAGCCAAAAAACTTAAAAAGTGCCCTTTTAAGTATGCCCATGAAATAAAATTGACATTTCATAATTTTTTGATAATAATGACAACATTTTCTGTCTTTTAAAACAAACAGCACTAAATTCGGCCCGGTAGATCTTCAGAAATAGCTATCAATAGGATTTACACATAAAAGCCAAAGAACTTAAAAAGTGCCCCTTTTAATATGCCCATGAAATAAAATTTACATTTCATAATTTTTTGATAATAATGGCAACATTTTCTGTAAATTAAAACAAACAGCACTAAAATCAGCTTAGTAGATCTTCAGAAATAGATATCAATAGGATTTTAACATAGAAGCCAAAAAACTTAAGAAGTGCCCTTTTAAGTATGCCCATGCAATAAAATTGACATTTCATAAATTTTTGATAATAATGACAACATTTTCTGTCTTTTAAAACAAACAGCATTAAAATCGGCTCTGTAGATCTTCAGAAATAGCTATCAATAGGATTTAAACATAAAAGCCAAAAATCTCAAAAAGTGCCCTTTTAATGTGCCCATGAAATAAAATTGACATTTCATAATTTTTTGATAATAATGACAACATTTTCTGTCATTTAAAATAAACAGCACTAAAATCGGCATGGTAGATCTTCAGAAATAGCTATCAATAGGATTACCAAACGTTTAAGGGTCTAGTGAATTATTATATAAGTATGATTTTCAATTAGTTTGGTATTTATTGTTCACTGGCTGCCCGTCAATCGTCTTCGTCACGGTATGTGAGCCGAATAAATTAAATCAATAAACAAATCAGACCGAAGAGAGTCTTCTTTTTCAACCGCTAAATCTACATACTGGTAAATCACAGTCTTAGCTAGATGTTTGCACATCACCCAGATACGTCTTTAATAATATGCGAATGTATGGATCAGGATTGTTTTGATCAGCTTACGTCTAAAATATTTTCTTAAAATTAATAAGTGCCATATTTTAGCTCTCCAGCTTTAAGGAAAGAATATCAATTAACATTTATTTATTGTTTTTAGGGGTTGTTATCACAATTTCAACCTTTAGTAGCACGTAACAAAATGTAAAACTGGTTTATTTTTCATATGTATTTTGAAAGAAATAAATGTAAAAAATATCAGCTCTCTAGCTTTAAGAAAAGTATAAATATAAATATTTATTGTTTTTAGGGGTTGTTATAACATTTTCACAACCTATAGCAACACGTAAAAAAATATAAAACTCATTTACTTTTTATATGTGTTTTGTAAGAAATAAATGTACAAAATTTCAGCTTTAAGGAAAGTAAGAAAACAACATATATTGTTTTAGGGGATGTTTCAACCCTTAAAGACCAAATATTTTAATATCCTTTCTTAGTGCGCTTCTAGCGCCTATGAGCAATATGTGTACCAAATATTTCACGTTCCTTATCGGTATTAAATTAATATTTATAGATATAGGGGTTGTTACTAAATTTCACCCCTTAGCAGAACGTGATAAATCGTAAAACTGGTTTATTTTTGTATATCTTGTAAGAACTAAATGTACACAATTTCAGCTTTCTAGCTTTAAAGAAATTATAACAAACGATGTTTATTAATATTACAATAGGTTAATTACCTTGTATCATTCCGTCGACAATCCAAAATGTGTCCTGGTTAGGATGACCGGTTTCAACGGTTATACCGTCATTTTGGATTGTCGACGGAATGATACAAATTAATTAACCTATTGTAATATTAATCTAATAAACAATCCAGGAAGCCAACATACAATATGCGATGTTTATTGTTTTAGGGGTTGTTTAAACCCTAACAGGCCAAAAATCCTTTCTTAGTGCGCCTATATATGACAAATACTTGTATCAAATTTCACGTTCCTACGTGCTAGGGTTTTTGATATAAATAATAAACAATATTTTTTTTGTTTTAGGGGCTGTTTCATTTAATATTTATAGTTTTAGGGGTTGTTACTAAATTTTCACCCCTTAGCAGAACCTGACAAAACGTAAAACTGGTTTATTTGTTGTATGTATCTTATAAGAAATAAATGTGCAAAATTTCAACTCTCTAGCTTTAAGGAAAGTATAAAAATGTATATTTATGGTTTTAGGGGTTGTTATCACGTTTTCACCCCTTAGCAGCACGTAAAAAATGTAAAACTTTTTAGTTTTTATATTTATCTTATAAGAAATGAAAATATTAAAAATTTTCAGCTTTCTGGCTTTAAGTAAATTATAACAAACAATATTTATTGTTTTAGGGGTTATTTCAACCCGTACGCCTTACAGGTCAAATATTTCAAAATCCTTTCTTATTGTGCCTCTAGCCAATATGACAAATACATGTATAAAATTTCACCTTTTCAGGAGGTAGGGTTTTTAAGATATATAACAAACAATATTTATTGTTTTAGGGGTTGATTCAACCCTCACAGGCCAGATATTTTAAAATCCTTTCTTAGTGCGTCTCTACTGCCTATGAGCAATATATGTACCAAATTTCAAGTTCCTAGGTGGTATAGTTTTTGAGATACTGTGATCATTCAGTCAGTCAGTAAGTGAGTGAGTGGGTTTTGGATGTTATATATCTATATAGATTACAATTTGAAAAAGAATTTCCTTTTCAGTTTCAGTGAAGATTTTCCTTTTAATTCTTTTGGGTTTATTTTCCATTGTAAGTACAACCAGAATAAATTGACACCAAAATAACAAGAGGAAGTAAACAAATGAAGTAAACAAATAGACTAACCTCAAAAACAAGACTACAGGAAATCATATGTTCAAAATCCGCCATGTTGGCAACTGTTAAAGAGTTGTTATATTTAATCTAGCTTTAAACATCCATTACGTAAAGCATCGTTAAAAATGATCTTGCAACACATGACTTTATTTAATTGAACTTTATTTTAATGGACCTTTACGTAATGGGAGATTTAATGAATGTTCTTGCAACCGGCTATATGACTTATAATCACCTCACAAAAAATACACTAAAGTTAATAACATTACAAAAGTGTAAGTCGTCTCGTGACAGCAAGAAATAAACGGAGTTTTCCTATTATCTTATCATAGACTAAATATTGTCTGACAAACAATATGGAAAGATCGAGACCTGATCTTTCCAGTCATATTTTTTTTAGAATCAGGTCTAGTTATTTGGTTGAGATATGGATTTTTATATCCATCTATGTTTTTAACTATGTTTTGACAGTATAAAACAGGCATTGGGTTTTTATGTTTATCTATGACTAATAATGATGAATTAGTTATCTATTTTACACCATTTTCTTCATAGAAAAATGTCCTACAAAGAAATATATGTTTGACAGCTGATGGTAGAAATTATTTGTAGACACATCTGTTTTGAAAAGGACGTTTTAGTTCTTATCCTCGTGTCGCCATTGTATTGTGCCTTGCGCTCTGAGTGAGTGTGTACGTAGTGAATTTGTTTTTGATTTGTGAGTTACTTTTAAAACCCTAGAACTGTCCACGCTAATGTTTTGCAACGACAAGCCATTTCAGTGTGTGTGCAAGCATATTTTCAAAAATTCGCCACATATAGTAATTATAAACCAATCCGAAAGTGTTCCGTAGCTTTTTTGTAGAGAAAGGTTCAAAGAATTCATATATGCCAGTAAAAAAATGATTGAAGTAAAATTTATAAAGTTATTAGCTCAAGAAACAAAAATGTTCAGTAACGAAAGAAAAAAGTTAAACTTTATGCCTACATAAAAAGTAGTAAACATTTTTTGTATTTTTTTTTTTCATAAATGTAAATAGAACTGTATAAAAATATTTATCAATTTTAAATTTCTTATTTTGAAAACACCAGTTTTTATGTTCCTACTACAAGACGACTAACAGAACTAGGCCTATGTAGTAAGTAGTTTGAATAGTAATTTAGGAATATATCCTTTGCCAAAAAATGAAATATTATTATAAGAAAGTATAGAGATTAAAATAATATCAAAGAATTGAACTGTATACTTGAATCACAAAATGAGATCAATCAAATTAAACGTTGTGCGGAAAAAGGAAACAAAATAACCGTTGGAAACAGACTTGCTTATCGATCTCGTGCACTGGTTTTAATTCTACAAAAGTCTGTACTTTCCACTGCTGTTTAAATAACATCTAACCAGACAAATCTAGTTTACTTTACACCAAACGAAAGATCGAAGTTTTCCCTACAAAACGATATCAAGATAGCAATAGAATTACAACCAATTGTTTGTAAGCGATATCTCAAATGCAAAATGAGCTGTTTCATTGGTTGAAAACTATCCAATTGCAAGGGTTTACAGAAACATTCATATTTTTGAAACTATAGTAGTGACGTTTGGTTGGAAGGCAGTTTTAGAAAGATATAAAATCTTGACGAATCCAATGGTATCTTTATATTATTGGTAAAATATTTCTGTCGAGCGCCATTGAGCTATAGAGACGTGACAAAGTGGAATATAATTGTTTTGTGTTTCACGCGCGGCAACAGGTTTACAGAAAACTACAATTTTAAAACGATGATTACCTATATGTAAAAATATACGTTTTAGAAAAAATGTGTAAATACAAAAGTTAAAGTTTAATTTATTTCTTTTCCAACGGTTTTTGTTTTATTGCGATTGGATGATTTTTAGTGGGTGAAATATTCAATACAAATAAAGTTGTCAAAGTAGACCTATTCCAAGTGCCACGCCCCCACGAGTGTTCTTAATTATTTTGAATTAGTGAGTTTTATAATAGTGATTAGTGAAGTGAAGTAGTGTATTTAATTATATTGCAATTATAAATAGTTGCAATCTGGTATAAATAATAAACAGTGTTATAAAGTATTTGTTGTACATGTTATAAAATTATTTTATTATTTACAATACATAAGCCTGTTTTATATTATTTCATTTTTCTAAATTCAATTTTTAGGCCTAGGCTATATTAAATTTTTTGCAAACTGCTAATTTTTATTATTTTACCTCCGAAACAATGTTTTTGCAGGAAGTAAACACTTTTTTATTGCTTCATGTAAGGCCCAGCGCACACGGTGTGACTGTTTTTACAGCAACTGTTGCAAACCAGTTGCGACTGCAACCAGTTTGCAACTGAAACAAAGCTTCTGTCCGCACACGGTGCAACTGTTTTACAACTACAGTTGCGTTATATTGTGCAATCAGTGGAGTGCAGTGAAGTTATAACACTCAAGTTATAGTCGTTTTTAAGGCCTTCCTTGTTTGTCAAGTGCAATAACAATGTCAGACTCAGACGAAGATGACGTTATTAGTTATTATGATTACCGAAGACAGCGAAGGGTACAGAGAGAGCATTGGGTTCACCCTTATTTGAGCAATAACGTTAGTTCTAGGCTATTTGTAGCAACTAGAGAGCTGTCACAGTCGGATAGGAAATTTAAATCTTTTTACAGAATGACAAAAGACACCTTTTTGGAACTTACAAGACTAGTTGGACCTTCCTTGGAGAAGATGGACACACCTATGAGGGAATGTGTTCCTGCACAGGAAAGAATAATGATCACTCTGAGGTAAGTTTAATAACTCAACTGTATTGTCATTTAAAATTACAGTAGCAAAGGTAATGAAATGATCAATAGATAAAAATCAAATAAAACATGTGTTTAGTTGTAATTAGTATTAAGACTTTGAGAAAATGCCTCATAAAAATTTGCACTATGCATATTATCACCAGCATTGGAGATGTTAGTCGCGTCAATTTCTGAGTCTATTGAATCGGACATAGATGGGGATGTGAGCACTGTCAGAGTTGATGACGACCGTGACTGCTGATGTTGGTCCATGGCTGAAATATCATCAATGACTCTTAAAACCTGCCGTTTGAATAGCTTTATTTGAGAATCACTGAATTCATCCAATTCTGGTAGCAAGCTCAGCATGAACATCTTAATCCCCTGCTGTTTATCAACCTTCTGATTGCTAGTGTCTTCCTTGGTGTTTGACAGCAACTTAGCCTTTTTTGCTTTAAAGTAGTCAGCAACTGATTGATCAGCTAAAGCTGCTGAGGTTTTGTTCTTTTTCTTCTGGATTTGGGAAGTACTCTTTGACGACAAACTTGCAGGTGTTTTTTCAGTTTGGTGTTGAGATGGCTCATCTAAAATTGAGGGAGACATAGATGTAGAATTCTGTGGTTGATTTGTGGATTCAACTTCTAATTCTTCAACTTGGGTTTCAGAACCTTCATTATCACAAGTTGACGGCTGTGTTGTGCCGGGTGGTGTAGGCAAATTTCCCGATGAAGGAGGAACCACTGTTTTCATGAACGGTAGACAAAACTGCATTGCATTTTCCAGATAGTAAGCCTTTTTCTTCCCTCCTGAACCGCTGGGCGAAGGTTTCATTTTCCTCATGAATACTGTGCGTAAATTTCTCCACTTTTCTTTGCAATCTTTCACTGAAAAAAAAAACGAAACAAGAGATGAAAACAATACTTTTATTAGCAAGAACTTATTGATGCAATAAATCAATTCTGGTTTTATCTAACCTATTTTTTTGTTTTGCTTGCAGGTATTTGGGTACTGGTGAAACATTTGTGGCAATTTCCTTATATTTTGCCAGAGGTGATAGCACAGTAAGAAAAATTGTCAAGGAAACTTCAGAAACTATCTGGGACGTCCTGAAGGACATTTACATGCCTGTTCCTACACAAGATAAATTAAAACATACCGCTGATCGTTTTGAGCTGCTATGGAACCTTCCAAACTGCATTGGCGCAATAGATGGTAAGCACATAAGAATTGAAAAGTTTCCGCATACAGGATCTGAAAATTTCAATTACAAGAACTTCCACTCCACCGTGCTTATGGCGTGTTGTGATGCCGATGGGTTTTTCACGATTATTGAGCCAGGTTACGCTGGGCGTAACAGTGATGGAGGGATTTTCAGAGCAAGTTCGATTAAATTCTGGATGAAGCACGGTGATAGTATCCCTCCACCTTCACCTTTGCGGTACGATGATAAAAACATCCCATTTCCATACTACTTCGTTGGAGACGAAGCATTTCCGCTGAGTCGCAACTTGATGAGGCCTTTTTCCAGCAAAACCCTCGACAATGTTAAACGGATATTCAATTACAGGTTGAGCAGAGGAAGGAAAACAATAGAATGTGTGTTTGGAATGGCAGCGGAAAAGTTTGCTATGTTGAACGGGCCAATACGATGCCGTGATCCTGTAGCAGTGAATAGTATTGTGAGAGCAGCTTGTATCCTACACAATTTTGTACGTAAGCATGAAGGTACTGACTACAGCCCACAAGACGTATCAGAATGTAACAATCTACCAGAACATCCAAACAATATTGAACCAAGTGACCTTGAGTTACAGGATGGTGCTTCAGCGACTACTTTGAGGAGTTATCTGGCAAACTACTTCCTTTCATCAAATGCAAGTTTACCATGGCAGTGGAAAGTAACAGTGCAACAGTAAAAAAATTTTGACTTGATTCCAAAGACTCTAGATTTGTCATGACAGTTATTGATTTTGCCATTTAAAACTAAATGTATTTTATTACATTCTTACTGTGGTGAATAGTGGTAATAGGGTATAGTGTGGTGAAATATATTTTTCTTCACCCCACGGCTAAGAACGTAACAGTATAGCAAAGTAGTAGTAAATATGAAACAGCCCTCAAGAGTTGGCTGTCATTACCAGTAATGTAGGTAGTGTTTTTGAGGTTATGTTGTTAACACCTCAGTTAGGGCAAAATTAAATTTATAATATTTAATTAATTAAATTAATTGATTAATTTATAAATAAATAAATTATTTATTTATAACATACCTGGCAAACCCAATTCAACAGACACATCTTGCCATGCTTTATCAGTCAAATCTTTCCTTGAATATCCTGGCAGTTTGTAGTTGTACAAAACTTCATGCTTCTCCACTTCTCCAACGAGCTTCAAGTTGAATTCTTGATCATTCATTTTGAGATAAACACTATACAGCCGTCAAAATACCAACAAAATACCACCAAAACACCACAAAACACCCCGTGGTCTCGTGCAACTTAAGTCTGCAACGCAACTGCAACGTCGGGCCCACGGTTGCATGTGACTGGTTTCAAACATTTTTGGAAATCGCAAACAACCAGTTGCGTCGTGTGCGCCTCCCCACTTCAATACATTGCCGATGTCACAAAACAGTTGAACGCGCAACTGGTTTGCAACGACAGTTGTAAAACAGTCACACCGTGTGCGCTGGGCCTTAAGAATGTTTTTTTTTCTACATACTATTGTAGGCTATATTTTAGATTTGTAATGAAATAATGTTTAGTATTTTTCCAAAACCCTTACTTATAAAAATTTGGTTTACAAATTTATTTATTTTTCCGATCAAAATGCAAAAAAGTCAAAGAAAAATATTAAAAAAACATATTTTATCTACATAGCAATGTTTTTCATACTTTCCTAAACAAGAAAATATATAATAGTATAAACTTTACTTGAATAGAGTTTTCAATATGAATAGGTGACCTAATTTTTTGCAATATGCTCATTTTTGTTATTTTACACAAAAACATTGTTTTTTTTATTTAGGAAGTATTTTTTTATGTATTGTTTCATGTAAAGAATGTTTGTTACTACATTTTTTATTTATAGTTAAATTCTTTTTGGTATTTTTTCAAGAGCCCTACCTACGTTTGGAACTTTTATTTCCGTTCAAAAAGCAAAATAAGTTAGAGAAAAATGTTTTAAAATATTTTATCTACACAACAATTTTCTACACACTTTCCTGAACAATAAAATGGATAAAGTAATAGTGTATTGTATACTTTACTTGAATAGGATACATTCTACAGATGTTTAGTGATAATGTATACAAGCATTAAAAAAGTGCCTGACGCTTAGAGGTATATATGTAGCACAAATTGGCCTGACGCTTATAGGGTTAAAAAGAAGATATTGTTGTTCATAATTTATTTCATAGAAATTGTAGTTTTCAAGACACAAATTTCAAATGAGTATTATTTGTAGATAATACAACTGCTGCAGTTAAGCTTAACAGAATCAGTAGCTGGTTTTGGAAATAAAATGTTTGGTAAATTTGATTCTTTCAACATATTTTTAAATTAAACTATGAATAAAAAATTTCTTTCAAAGAGTCTTTTTTATAAAAGAATAAATTACAAGTGAAATAATTCGATCACGAAACAGGACCGCTGACGAAGTTGAACGAATTTTCAAAAATAAGTTTATATGTTTTAGCATTTCAACCAACTACTTGGTAAATTGGTCTAAAAAGACGCTGAATATCTGCCTGCGTGTATGAAATATATTAGTAGAATTTGTTTGCACCTCCGGCTCATGCGCTGCTTCATTCCACTTTGTGAGTTTGCACCTCAACTTTGCGACCTCGGATTATGGACTCGCTTTGCAAGTTTGCATAATAGCCTCGAATTGCAAGCTGCTTTCACGGTAAAATCGCCCACATGGATTTGAACCGGGTAATTTTATGGTATTTTAAGTTTTGATAGATTTTGGGGCAACCACAGGGGCTATAAGGTCATGTAAAAAAAAATTTGCAGAATAATCTTCTATGTAAAACCCAAAAAAGTTCCATTCTGGCACGAAAAATCTCAAAAAATTGTTGCTTCCTGTCAAACTATGCTTCTGGTTGTTGGATTTTTTTGGCCAATGAAATCGTCCGAGCAACTCTGAAAACCAACCTGTGGACAAAATCGTTAGAGTACAAACACATGTACAGTACGATTTTTTTAACCGTGCCCTCAGCCAAATTGTACTAACCTGAATGATAACATTAGAAATCGCTTTGTCTACTCTAGTTTTCTTCACGAAAACTGAGCCGAGCGGCGTGAAACAGCGAAAACCGAGCTTCAATAACACTGACATTTAATACACTTAGCAGCGATGTAAAATTATGAAACTTTCACGGATACGCAATAAGAACCATACGATTCGTATGATGTAAAAGAAAATCAATTACAAAACCTATTTCATATTTTAAAAATCAATATTACAACAATGTACTTTAATAATGACATGAAATTTTCACACCACTGAAAAGTTTTTTGTTTGTTGGTCAGAGACAAAGTGTTCGCGAGAAAGTTTTAGATAAAGGTCCAAATTAAATATTTTATTTGAAACATTTTTTCGTTTGACTTACGGTTTGCTCGGTACGGATGTCTGGAGTTAGATTCCGGGGAAAACTTCCTGCCTGGGGGGAAGTAGGCCTACTTGGTGTCTGGCATTTACCTTAACCACACCACAGTATTATTCGAACAAGAGACGACTCATTCAAGTAGTTTTTATTTCAATAATTGTATTCGAATAATTATTCAATCAGTTTTGTTTAATCGAAGTTTGTGGAACTGCCTTTACAATCCCTCCCTGCTACACCGCTAGCCCACCGTGCGCTAGCCGAGCCGAGGGCACGGTTAAAAAAATCGTACTGTAGGCCTATATATTATTTTTAATGACACCCCAAAACATGTTCTAGAAACCATGATCGGTGCTCATTGAACACTCCCAACCTTAGGTCTGACCATAAAAGACACTGCAAAAAACGAACAACTACTGCAATCCAAACTTTAATAACAAATTTTTCTAATACCTCAATGATTTGGCATGGGCATAATATTTGTATTAGGCTACTTTCCTTTACTTCACTTTATTTTGTTGTAGACCTAGATTTACTTTACATAAAATAAGACAGTACATACAATAGGTTTTTTTCTGTCAGTTAAAACACGTACAAATTTTACTACTTCTGTGACTATCCGAGTGAATTATAAACATTCTTATAAAAGTGAAGGACGTCGATTCATTTCGAAAATCTAGACAATTTTATAATCTGGAAAGAGTTTGGGCACAATTAGTCTGGATTATTGATGTTCTACTGACTTTCTTAAAATTTACCTACAAAGATTAAATCTAGAATGCCCATTTTATAAGAAAATAAACATCTAAAAGGTTATAATACTGGCAAATTGTAATAGTAGGCTATATTTTATATAATTTCAACACCCATCTTACCTTAACAGTAACGTTTTTATACGCTCCATTTTTAGCAGCACTGATTATGGATTTAATTCCTCTAGCAATTTCACCAATATCACCGGGCTTAGGAGGTGTAAGTTCGACCTTAGCAAACTTTACAAAAGTGGCTAAATTTGGTTTTGCAGTAGCAATCAAACCTATAAACAAACATTTTAATTATTTTACGAATTTAATTATGATGATGTAGCTTGACATCTGCAAATCCAACAACTGCTTGACATTTTTCGGAAGATCAGAAAAATTTTTAAAACTAAGTAGCCTACTGTAATCTCAGGGTTATTAGAAAAATTGGGGAGGAATTATATATGATCATCTATATATACAAGCGGCTTAATTTGACTGACATAGAATTAATGTAGAGCAAAAACTACTCAAGATACAAATACGAACATTTAAATGTATATTCTTATGCGGTCATAGACGTACACTGTAATACACTATCAAAGTTCTTTGTCAAAGATCTATGATCAAATTTCTTTGATGCAATATTTGATAGTGTAATTTATAGGCCTATGCAATTTTTTATCAAAGTTGGCACATGCCAAATTTATTTGTCAAAGGTTCTCTAAGAGAGAACCTTTGATCAAAGAACTTTGATCTTGCAATAAAGGCCTAAGAAATTATTTAGCAAATTTGTTTTTAAAGCGTAAAAATAATGAAAATTGAAAGAATCACTTCCAGTCCTATATCAATAAAACTGCTGTTCAGATCAAAAGCCTAACAACACATGTTTGTTTACATTCATTACCATAGCACCCAACTTATCAAAATTAAAATCAGTTTATTATTTTTCACAACAACAGCTCTTTTAGGTTAAATTAACAGACAAAAGCAAACACTAACAGAAAAATCATTTAAAAAAATGCTTACTGTATTATAATTCAATTCAAATATCTGTAGGACCTACACCTACATTAAAAATACATCAGCTGATTTGGATAAAATAGCCTACAGTACTTAACTTAATTTTAGGTTAGTTAACCAAAACTTGTTTATCTGCAACCAATTTGATAAGAATCAGGTAATTATTCTCCTCACAACCAACAGTTTTTTTAGATTAGGTAAAAGCAAACAAGAGGCTTAGGCTAGTACTGTATACTGTATAGTATAAGCAATGAATACTTAAATGTTAAGAAGCGCACGTCTTATGGACTCAATTCTAACAGATTTTACAAACTTGGCGCCCTAAAGATTTGTAGTTGGGCGCAACTCCGAGAGGAAGCGCTGGCAAACCATTTAGCGTGCGTTGGAGAGCGAGAGAGCGCGAGATAGTGTTTCTCCCCTCTCATTGGTATAACGATAATGCAATTCATTTGTACTATATTTAGATTACTTGCAGAGTGCGGCTGGCTGAACGAAGGGTTTACCCCACTCACACAAGGACAGGGAATAAAAACTTTCGCTATTGCGTTATATACAATCCCAGACACAATCGCGTTTTGTTTGTTTAGAAACTAAATATAACTTATATAGGTATTTTCAGGAACACAATTTGTTGTAATTATTTTATAATTGATATTGTAAATATGGCTATTTTTCTTTTAAATTTAAATTTGCAATTGCGTATATAACTTTGTAAATAATTAAGTAATAATATATTTTGTATTGCTACAAATATATTTCGTGTATGGAAAATTAAATTTGTATTGAGTTTATAATACTTTGTAAATAATGAATTAATAGTTTTGTTTCTCGTTTTATTGCTACACGCATATTGACAGTCCAGTTTATAAATATAATTAGTTTATACTGCAATTTCTGAAAAATAAATAAAATATAATCTTTAAATTACAATCAGCCATGTATGTAAACGTTTGTTTTAAATACCTTCCATTTGTTATACAATTGACAATTTTTTAAATACCAAGTTGGAATTATCTTCCTCAGAAAATTAAAATAAAATTCAAAAAAGTAAAACGCAAGCCGGATCCAAAATTTAATACAGAATCTTTAGTTTATTTCTCATCACGCAAATATAAAAATTATATAAAACGGTAAAAAAAATTATAAAATTGTTTGAAGTGAGTCAATGTCAAAGCACTCTGCTCCATGAAACTACATTGTTAAGCCTATCCTCGTGCGAGTTGCCGATTGCTTTCTCTTTTACTGGAGCAGACCATTAAATTTATGCATCGTAATGTATAAAAAAATCGTTTTCCCAGAAGTTTTGAATCACTTATTAAATTATAAAAATATGTATGTCAAGTTCAATGGACAACATTTTATTTAATCGCTGGTTTTTTATTTGTATAAAAAAATATATAAAAAGTATTCAATCTTCATTTTTTGAATTTGTTTTTTATTTAAATGTTATATAATTTGAAAAAGATGGCAAAAACTTTGTAGCCTTGGCGAAATCTGTGATTATACAGGTATAGTCTAGTCTTTGACAATATAACCTTAATAACATTCAAATTAAAAATTGTAATGAATTATGGTCGAATTTCGACCATTGAGCGATCACTAGATTTTTGAAATACATATTAAAATATACAAACAAATGGCCTATTCTTTAAGTTTATAACAGGTCTTATGACCTATTTAACAATAAAAACATGTGTTTTTTTCTAAGGACACTTAATCGAAAAAAATACTGCCAGTTAACCATAGGCGTAACCAGGGTCATAACCCTCCCCCCAATTGTAAAAAAATTGTTCACAGTTTGTTTACACTTTGAATACAGTAGAACCCCTCTTAACCGGCCTCGGATCAATCGGTCCTCGGATTAACCGGCCTATTTCAAGGAACAACAAAATCAAATATATTAACTGGCCGAAGTCTCAAACATCGATTATTTTACGGACATTTCGGGATGACGCAATGTTATTTGTGCTACTGTATGTGTTAATGTTGTAGCAGGGAAAAGGGGGAAGGAGGAGCGTAACAAAGGAAGCCGCCTTGTCGATTGATTCTTGCCGCGAAAGCAAGAGGGGGGGATCAAATCTTGCTTCCCACGGCAACTGTATTATTTTTTCTTGGAATCAATTAACCAAGCGGCATCCTTTGTTTCTCTTTCTTCGTCTGTTTATTTGTCGGAACCTTTACTGAATTTCGTGAGAGCAAAAGTGCTTGAAAACGGGAGGGGAGAAAAGGAGGCGAGGGAAGGGGAGTGGAATGGGGGAGGAGGAAGTGTACTGTACATTTTTCATGTTTACATGTAATTTGTTAGTGTTTGTTTGTGTGTGTATGTACAGTACATACAATAAAATCAGTTGCAATAACGTCTTATTTACTTTATTATTTATGAAATATGTATTGTAGGTTATTTTTGAACTAAAATCTTTTTTTTACGGGAACCTCGGATCAACCGGCCAAACTCGTAACCGGCCAGGGTCTCGGTCCCGACCTGACCGGTTAAGAGGGGTTCTACTGTAATTAAAATATATCGCATTACTAAAAATTGAAGTTTACTGTTTATTAGTGAGTTTTGGACTACTTTACCACTATTGAAAGTACTTTCTTGATTATTATGTTTATAATTTATTTTAATAAACAATTTTAATTAAAAATATTTCTAACTTTTTTAACCTTGTACTAAAGTTAAAAGATACAAGTTTTTCTTAACCAGTAAAATTCTTACTATGATTTTAGTCAATCTTTAACATAGTACCAATCAACATCAAAATTTTTATGAATAGTGAATTAATAACATACAACAATACAGTTTTGTTCCTCCCTCTTGAAATATTTACACTATAATAAACTATAGGGAATGAATACTTATTGCTATAGGCCTAGTTAAGAGCAGGTCAAATTATTATAAAATAGGCCTGAATCACAATTGGAAGTAAAAATAGTATACCTACCTATATCAGTTTAAAGTGCTTTTGGAAAGCCTAAAATGTGTTATAATTATTATTATATATATCCCCCCCATATGGTCGTCCTGGTTACACCTATGCAGTTAACTACACGTGTTGAACATTCTTCAACTTTTTGTTCAATTTATCTTCTTTGTCTTTCACACTATTTCGTCGCTTGGATATATTTATAAGAGCCCTGTCTCTTAGATCTTGTGATTTCCACTTTACTGCGTAGTACAATTTACATTTCACTAGGGTTGACAACATGTAAATACGGTGATCTGTACACTGAGAAGTAAACCAACCTTCATGAACTCGTTCAGTCTCTTCCCTGATTTTTTGCACAAGACTGCAATGTAGTTTCTTTTCAGCAACGTGCACTTTAAAAAATTTAGAAAAAAACAGTATTTGGCTCCGTACAATGTTAAAAAAATCATCAGAAGGGTAATTTAATTTCGCGAATTCTTCTGTATGACACGTGAACGCCCTCATACGAATTAGGAAGTCTTCTTTGGGTACTTCTAAGGAGTCTTCTGTCCGTGCCCGTAGAATTGTATTAGTACAATCACTGCAATCGAATTTGTCGTTTGCTTTTTTTGCCAACCAGCCAGCAATATACATTATGACGTTGTCTTCCATAGGTGACGTATCAGTGAGAGCATCATAATCAGAATGTGACGTGATGTGGGGTATTTCATCTACAAAAAAATGTACACTTTAAGAATTTTACCTAAAAGAAAAAGTATCCTATGCTTTTTCAAATGTTCTTATGAGTTTCCCAACATTTTTATGTTAGGTCTACATTTTGTAGGAGCATATAACCTTTGTTATTTACATAAAAAATAAAAAAAACTTCACAAAAAATTGAAAAATTTTCTAGCTATGGGTTTATAAATTTTAAATTCATAAGATATTGTAACATACAGTATTTTTACTGATTACAATGAAACAGCTGATTTAAATGTCTAATGTGTTTTTAATCAGCTGTAAAAGTCTCTTTAAAAAATATGTAAGCATGTGATAGTAAATGTTTGTTGTTATTCATATTTCAAGGTTAGTTATACTTTATAGTAAAATATATTTATCTTGACCCTAAAAAAAACAGGATTAGTAGACGTATAACAATATACCGAAATCATATAATAATTAATTATTTACTTCTTACCTAGATTTTGAAATGGGGGGTACAGTTCAGATTCAGTCTGAAGAGTACAATCGGTTAGGTCGTCTGCTTGATGAATTTCATCCAAGGTTTCATTTGTTGAATCTCCACTTAGTCGTTCTTGTATATCAAGGTTAATGTCGCAGTCCGGTTCACAGTTTGCCGAGCCAGGAGGGTTCATAAGGCGTATTGACATCGCATGTTGTAAATTCCTTCTAAACTGCCTTGCTGAAGGATTGCTGTTGTAGCCCCCTCTTTGTCGCAGGACACCGAACAAATTTTCAACTGGGTCCTGATTAAGCCTTCCCGTTAGTAGATAGCTGTTACCCTCCGATTTTAGAACAGCATACAGTGATAGAACACTCCTAATGCACAGAAGAAGTCCACCGAAACAAGGCGGATTTCTTTTTACATCGGTCAACTTCCATGAATGGACGAACGGTATTGCGTCTTCTAGGCATTTTATGGCCTTTGTGTTTGAATCCGATAGTGGCCTTCTGAGGGGATTGCTGTTATAACAATATTTGCTGTTAAGGCAGTCAAATATATCATTTAATCTGATTAGGAACGCTGCAGTATCGAGAGCTGTGGAACTGTTCAATGTGCCCGTTTTGCATGCAGTCTGAATGCCTCTTGCAGCTGAAGCACTAAACACCTGAGTTGCTAATTTAACACTCATCTTTTGAAAACTCTGTGGCCTTATATGTCGTTCCGATAGTTTTGGAGCAGCCCTACAGTCATTTGGGCTGTTTCGCTCTATTTCATAAAAGGCTCGAATGTCACTCCAACTAACTAATTTATCATCAACTTCAATGTCGTGATTGAGCAGATTTAAATAAAAATAAAAGCAGAATACTTTAAAAATAAAATACCCCAGTCGCAGCAAATCTGCGCACTCGGAGAATTTCCAATGCTTGTATATTTGGGATTGGAAATATCCAATGCTTGTATAATATTGATGAAGCCACTTAACAAGTTTTATCATAATATTATATTTTTAAATAAGCAAGATAGCATTTGAATTATTCCTCATAATAATAACATTAGAAATGAGAACCTATATAGGATTGCTGCAACTGGGTTCACAAAATGTTTTAATTTTGATCAAAATATCAATTGATTACAAGCATTTAATGATTACAAGCATTTAATGATTACAAGCCTTACACCAAGTGTTATCAACGTATGTTCATTAATAAGGGAGATGTATAATGTTATTTATTCGCCATAAAATTACATGTGCTATGAGTACGTAGGTTTGCTGCCATGAGGGCTTAAAATACTTAGGTTTAAGCAAATAACAATATAATCTGGACTAATGAAGTTATTACCAAGTTTCATCAATATATGTTCAGAAATAAGCAAGATTGAACAACGTACTGTGTTTAGCATTTTAAATATCTCTGCAGTGGATTGACGTAGAACAAACTCCCTCTAACCGGTGGTATTAAATTTTTTGGAGTTTTGGCCACTTGCAAGCATATTTTCAAAAACTCGTAAAAAATAGTAATTCTAACCCAATTCAAAAGTGTTCCACAGCTTTTTTTATATAGAAAAAGGTTCAGAAAATTAATATTAGCAACTAAAAAATTGATTGATGTAAAATTACAAAAGTTATTGGCTCAAGATAAAAAAAATTTTCAATAGGCCCTAACGGAAGAAAAATATTCAACTTTATTCCAATATAAAAAGCAGATAAAATTTGTTTGTAATTTTTCAAAATATACAAATTTAGTTATAAATAGAAAAGTATAAACATAATTATCAAATTCAAAACTTTTTTTCAGAAAATACATGTTTTTATGTTCCTGCGACACGAAACGCTACTAAAACAGGCCTATTTTGAAAATGAGTAGGCCGATGTATTTTTTACCTCAAAATTAATTTATATTATACCAAATTGTAGAGAATAAAACATAGAATTGAACTGTATACTTGAAAATGTTATGTATCCTTTTATTTTGGTCTCAGAAATTCTAGAATGAAAGAAATTGTCTAAACGTCTGACAAATTTCACCAAAAATTATGTAAATAAAGTTATATAACACAGTAAAATATTGTTTATAATTTATTTCAAGATAAACAAAAGTTTTGTAATTTAGTTCTAAATAGAGTGCATAAAAATACATATCAATTTCAAAAACATTTCAGAAAGACATGTTTTTATGTTCCTGCGTCAAGAAACGCTACTAAAGCAGGCTATTTTGAAAATGGAATTACGAATATTATATACTTTATTAAAAATCAAATTTATTTGTACCAAATTGTAGAGAACAAATCATAGAACTGGTCTGTACAAATTTTGTACAAATTGTAAACTTCTCTTCAATTATTATATTACTAGAACCACTTAATAATTACCATAAAAATGTTTTATTTGTTTATACGTTATTTGCAGTCACTTTAACAAAAATTAACTATTTAGATCTAACCACTATCTCTTACCTTTCTTTATCGCTCACTGGAAAATGGAAAAAAGGTACATCTGCATTGGTTTATGAATTCTGACAATTAATGTAAGAACACTTTTTCCCTCCACTTTTTTTAGTACTCATCATAAACAATAACTAACAAAATGCTCCAATACACACCACCTACAACTTCAACGGAATATACAGCAATTAATATTAAACGCCTAAATATTCATTGCCTGCCGTCTCAAAATTTCTCATTTGACTAAAATAGCTCTGCTTCATTTTCCGTCTCTTTCTTTCATATTCAGTCGCTCTCGCTCTGTATGGTCGTTACATACCAGAAAAATAGGGGAAGAAAACATTGTATCTCGCGCTCTCTCGCTCTTGACCTCGCACAAAATCATACGACCATCCTTCAACCAATCTTAATTTAACAATAAAGAAAACGCCTTACATTTCTTTCTTTCGTGGACTTATAAATAAACCCGTCTCGTCTAAATCACAGTTTGTACAAATTATCGATGATGTTTCTTTTACCTTAAAAATTATCTCAAGTATTGCTTACATATTGTTTGAAAAATATCATGAAAAGCATTTTAAGAATAAAATACTAACATTTAGTAAATAATTTACCTTTAAAAATTTTGCTTACACAGACACAATAAATAGGAAAAGAGAATACAAAAGTGTAAATATTCAAAGCAAATGAAATATATATCAGTCAAGTGATAAAGTTAGAATAAAATTGTAATTACTTATCAAATTACTACATCACTTCATAAATAAATTAACATTAAAAAAACATATTAAACTACCAATCTTTGTAACTCTAATATTATACATTATTGTCACTAATAAATAAGAAGAATCTGAGAAAAATTTATAGTAATAGATATTTGTTTTTTTACGTTAAGCACGCAGTACCTTTTTTCGATTACAAAAAAAATCTCCTACATTGATTAAGTAGTTGCACCTTTCTTAAAATAAAAAACATACATAGTTTAACCCTCCGAGTGTCGGTCGTCGCTATAGCGACGATTGTGTAGTAAGATGCGTGCTAGTAGTCGCTGCAGCGACGACTGTGCACGACGTCACAAAACAACAGTTTTATCGAGCTCAACTTTTGCTAAACTTACTATATGAGGTATCGATCGATTCTACAGAAAATGGTGCATCTTTTGGTATATAGCTTTAGTATTTTCGGCAACAGATGGTATCTCAGATGGTAATCTCTCAGTTACTTCTCAGCTGTTCGGTGTTTGAACTAACCTAAGTGGACTTTGTTATGGTTACCGGTACGTGTTTAGTGATTGTTTGTTACTAAAAATGGATGGAAATTTATCCCGTGATAGTGAAATTGACCGACTTATTGGTGAAGAAGTAAGTGATATTGATAGATTTGTTGTAGAAGAAGGTAGTGATTTAGAAAGAGACAGTGATATTGAGGATGGAGTTGAGAGTGATTATTCGTTGCCTGATTTTTCCTCGGGTAGCGATGACAATTACGAACCTAATTAAGATGAATTAGAAACATCAGATAGGGAAGATGTACAAAGTAATAGGCCTGATTCACCTATAAATAGTAATAATTTTGTAGGCCTAAACACTCCACAAATTCTATACCAAAAGCTTGCGTTTTACCCAAAAAACAGTGCGTGCAGCACCGTGTACGTAGTTTTAGTTTTAGTGCTCAAACCTTGTATGTGTATATATATTGCCTATATAAGTAAATATTTTCTGAAACTACATAAAATTTGGAACAAAATGGCTATTCTGGAATTTTTATAACATAGGTGTAGGTATA
>JAGFPH010000095.1:600096-623081 GCA_018207615.1 Philaenus spumarius
TTAACAATACTGTATAGGATTACTCTTAAATTTAAAGGTGGAAAGAGAAGACAAAAAATGAAAACTCAAGAACAAATACTTATTGTATTTAGCAAAAGGGATGCATTTTAAATTTAAATATTTACTTTTATTATGAACTTCCTTTGAAATATTAATAAATAGTCAAAGTATAAAAATTTCTATATCAACTGTAACTTTCTGTTCTTCATAGCGAACTTTTCTTCAATATCGTCAGTTCCAATATGTTCTCTGAGTATTTTCTTCTCTATGTACAACAAAGATAAGTTTGAAAATATCTCTTGAACACATAAATTCGTTTCTTTAGTCCGACTAGCCAATCGTAGACCGAGTGAGAGGGAGAGGGGAGAAACACTCTCTCGCTCTCCACCGCACGCTAAATGGTTTGCCAGCGCTTCCTCTCGGAGTTGCGCCCAACTACAAATCTTTAGGGCGCCAAGTTTGTAAAATCTGTTAGAATTGAGTCCATAAGACGTGCGCTTCTTAACATTTAAGTATTCATTGGTATAAGTCAAACATCTTGTGGTACATATTATTTGCTAAATTGTTTCCTTTAATTGATCATATCAAAATTTGTTTGAAATGTTGATTATTTAAATAATAATGGTGAAATTACAACGCATGCCGCAATTCGAATTATTGGTTATGGTAGTGTCTATTATTTCGATCTTTATCTTACATTTAGTTATGTATAGGTCACCACCGTTCAGTCATTATTTCCGTTAAAATATCAGGGTATACAATAATCTATGTGCATTATCCCCTGGGTTTCGCCATGGGTCGCCGCAAGGGTTGGTGAGCAAAGCCCCTAGAATTAATATAATAAAAGACATAACTATCTATAATAGGCTTTGATGACTTAGGAATAGACAGAAAAACCTTGAACATATGGTAAAAATAAGTTTATTAGCCAAACATAATGATTTTAGGAATTTATAATAACTCAAAAGTAAAATTTAATGTAAGTTAATGGCTGAAAAGTAGGCCTATAGGTTTTGAAAAAAAAATGTAGGCTTAGGTTATAGACCAATTTGCACAAACAGTAGCAAAATTGTACAATTACCTACTACATATGTCTTTAGGAACACAATAAAACAAAAATCAAAATTGTATGCACAAATTTGAATATTCTTTGAATGATTTAGCAAAGTTCTAAAAACACAATTTTACATAAGGGTTTGTGAATATAGCCAGGCGTTAGTACCCCTGGCAGTTTTAAGATAAATCCTCCCAAAATCCTAGTCAAATATAAAAATATAGCAAAAAGAAAATTGCCATAAATAATGCTGAACCTAAATTTTTCTTCTTTTGGATACATTTTTTTTATGGGGTTTGGTTTTTATTAGATTTAGTTGATATTAAAAATTAAGTAAACCCATGGCTTCATTTTTCTCAACCTCTTTCATTCCCAATGTGCTCCAAGCCACATTTGACCCAATTTGTTTTAAATTTCAGCCACCTATTTGCATGGATTGAGTCGGAATAAAATACAGTTTCAAAAACATTTTTAGAACTTTTTTTTTAACTTTTCAATTTGAACTACACAATAAATCTTACCATAAATTATGCAAGGTCAATAGGTTAGAAAATCTAGACCAGAAAATTGTGCTCGTTTGATAAAAGTGTTTTAACTACACTCAGGAATAACGTGGATAACAAACCAATATACATTTTAAACTATTCGAAATTATTATACTTACGGTTAACAATTTGAGCCATTTTTTGGGAATAAATAGGATCAAAATTTGTCACTGCAAGAGCAGACAGCAGACTACCAAGAGAAAACAGAAAAGTCACAGCCTTTAGTATTACTATTTCATCTTATTTCAACAAAATTCACTGTTCACAAAGTTTTAACACTATAAATAGAAAAATGTCTCACTAAACTTAATATCGTATGAGCTAATGAAACATAATGGTATTGAAATAATTAATTATTAAATAAACTGTGTACGACGGTTTCATTTTGATATTTTACCAAAATTCACTGTTCCCATTTATAAGGAAGATTTAAAATTCAAAAACTATAAAAATACATAAATGTTTCTATTGTATCTGGTACTGCTACACTATAATACTAATAATTTATTTAAAATTTTACTAAATAGTAAATAAAATGTCATTATTATATTGTCAATATATACTATTCGCTTTTCATACACAGAGCGTCAGTTCTGGTCAGTTCTATAGTAATAAATAGTATAATATTAATTTATTATTATTAGTCTTATTGTTTCATGATTGTTTGACGTTCCCTGTTCATTTATATTATTTTTGGTGTTCAGGGAATTAGCATGGGACATGGGTGTGAAAATTGTGGAATGGTGGATTCAGTGGAATGTAATTATTAAGTCTGAAGGTTGAAAATTGAAAGTTAGCATTACGTATTTGCCATTTTTGGACTTTGTTGCTGAACGTACTGTTGTGCTAAATGGTTTTGTTGTTGCTATTATGTTGCAAAAATATCCCAAGGAATTTAGTTTTAAACGATTGTTTGTAGGCTCTGCTAAAGTTATAATAGGTATTGAACTAGGTTGTTTGCTAGTTTCTTATGGATTTTGGAAACGGTTGACTACCTCTCAAGGTGGGTGAACACCTGGTATTAATTTTTGTCTATTAGCATTATTTTTAAGTGGTAAAGGTACACAATTTGAGTGAACAATTAATAACTTCGAAAACCTTATGCATTTCTAATTTGTAAAACAATATTAGGCTATTAGTCTGTATCATAAAATGTTGTCATTGAGCACCACATGGACTATATATCCTAAGCCTAGGCCTAGTTTAGTTTTTCGGCGTCCTAAGTTTACTATTCGACCCTAGCCTAATATTTTTGCAGACAACGACGTTGTTTTACATTCTACTGTTAAATGTTGAATACAGGTAAACATACTGTGACTAAATACTATAGGTTAGAACCTTTTAGGTTTTTTTTTAATTATTTTTGCATTTCTGTTGTCATAGGTTAGCCTAGGGTCGAATAGTAAACTTGCGCCAGTTTTTCAATACATCTTAATGTTGATTATGGGTAAACTAAATTATAGTTTGGAATCTTATATGTTTCTATTATTACAAATTGTGATGAAACAAAATAATGAATAGGCCTACCTACTCTAGCCCATTATCCACGCTTCATATGAACCACGGAAATTGGCCTAACTCATTTATTAGGCCTACTAGATTTTCATTACAGGCCTATTCAGGAATTATAGACTACCCAGAGTCACTTAAACTATTATTATACACAGAGTGTTCATTTGCATAATAGGACGTATTTTTTGACATCTGACCCTCTATAATAATAACCTGCTTCTTGATTCTATGATAATAATATCATTTTCTAGAACTTTGATTGTACATTACTGTACTTTGAAACGAAGCAAGATACTAAGCTCTAATTTAAAGTGCCGGTAGCCTAGATTAGGCCTATAACTATAAACAGAAATAAAACATTTTAAACTTATGGGTCAAACTCACAAAATGTGACAATTTAAAAAAAAAATTAAATTAAGTAATTTGATTTTATATAAATATATAGCATAGGCCTATATTAGGTAAATAACATGTTCAGGAAACTTATCTCATATATGGGTCAAAGTCACAAAACGGGACAATTTCAGTCCCTTTAAAAAAAAAAAGAAAAGAAAAAAAATATGACGAAAATAAAAATATTTATATTTTTGAAACATTTTTTTCCTTCTCACTAGACAAATTGCATGATAAAAAGTTAGGCCTACTATTTTTAGTGACTAAAATATATTTCTTTTCTAAGAAATACAAATCGGCCACTGTCTTTGACCAGCTATCTTAAATATTGAATGTCAAATAAACAAACAAGGAGATCGATAATCACGGCAAAAACGGCATAGAATAAACATTTAGTTTATGTGATGACTAATACATAAACAATATTCGAGCAGAGGACAAGATAACTATGTTTTTTTTCTTATTCAACACTTGTCCTTGAAACAGCTAAACAAAGACCGACCCAAAGTATAAACCTGCCTTTACGTTATCGATCGCGATAGAATTGACGCGATCAGTAGTCTGTTGGAAGTTTATTAGTGAACTTCAACTGCTGGCTTAGTTGAAATAATTTCAATTTGTTAAATTCTTCGAAAAATCACCTAAATTTAAGGAAACTAATAATAGTACCTTAATTGCATGACAAAACGGTCACGTAAATATTTTAAGTGTATATTAAAATGTTGCAGTAACCAACGTGCCTAGTTAGTTGCGCATTCGTTGTCTTTATCCTAAACTCAATAGGACAAACCTATGTTATCTATTAATGCTAATTCACCGAGTTTTACTTGAAAATTACAAAGCGGTCACGTGCAAATCTGTAGCGTGACCGCCATGGTATTATGTGACCGTTTTGTTTATTTACCACTTTTAGCAATTATATATCCTTTGTTTGTGTTATATCTGGAATTATTAAAGATTTGTTATTAAAGATTGTGGTGTTATACATATTAACTCAAGAAGTTACTTTGTTTTTTTAAATATTACATTATTATAGCCAATCAGTACTTTGTTATGATTTTTCGGTTGCTTTGTTTATTTCAACACTAAAAGCTGCTTACCCTAACCATTGTTTGTTTTAATTATAAAAACAACTATTTTACTTGTCTTCCAACATTTTCTAATCACAAATTTAAATTATTATCAAAACGGCCTCGATCGCTACCACGCGTTAACGATCGCTACCGCGCGGTCACGATCGATACCATTCGGTCACGATCCCTACTACCCGGTCACGGCCACACAAATCGGTCACACACACGAAATCGGCAGTATATGTTTGATTCAAAATCTGATTGTATAATTTTTATACAGCATTATTAAATGAATGTTATTGGGTATATTAGATATTATTAATTATACTTTTAAGCTATCTCAAAGTAATATTTTGCCGATTAAGCAAGCGTGACCGATTTGTATCCATTAACGCTTCGGTACACTAAAAGTCCATAAAAAAATAGAAATTCATAGAATTTAGCTCAGCTACATAATTATGAGATAAGGTTCCTGAACATGTTATTTACCTAATATGCTATTTATTTATATAAAATCAAATACTTAATTTTAATTTAATTTTTTTTTGAAATTGTCCCATTTTGTGACTTTGACCCATATGTAGCTGAGCTAAATTTTATGAATTTTTTTTTTATTTACTTTTAGTGTACCGAAGCATCAATGAATACAAACCGGTTATGCTTACTAAATCGGCAAAATATTACTTTGAGGTTAGCTTAAAAATAAAATAAATAATATCTATTTTTTTTTGTAAATGTATACCCAATAACATTCAGTTAGGCCTCATAATTCTGTACCCTATAGGAATTATAAAATCAGATTTTGAATCAAACATATATAGGCCTACTGCCGATTTCGTATGCGTGACCGATTTGTGTTAGCCGTGACCAATAATGTTAACATTAAAAACAAAGCAAATTAATTTCTTGAATTAATACGTATAACAGCACAATCTTCATAACAAAATCTTTAATAATTCCAGTAGGCTACCTAAAACATAAACAAAGGATATAATTACTGAAAGTGGTAAATAAACAAAACGGTCACGTAATACCACGGCGGTCATGCTAACGATTTGCATGTGACCGCTTTGTAATTTTCAAGTAAAACTCAGTGAATTAGCATTAATAGGTAACATAAGTTTATCTTATTGAGTTTAGGATAGAGACAACCAATGCACAACTAACTAGGCATGTTGGTTACTGCAATATTTTAATATATACTTAAACTATTTACGTTACCGTTTTCTCATGCAATTAAGGTAGGCCTACTATTATTAGTTACCTTAAATTTAAATGATTTTTCGATGAATTTAACAAATTGAAACTATTTCAACTAAGCCAGCAGTTGAAGTTCACTACTAAACTTCCAACAGACTACTGTTCGCGCCAATTCTATCGCGATCTATAATGTAAAGGCAGCATTTATACTTTAGGCGTTCTTTGCTCAGCGGTTTTAGGGACAAGTGTTGAATAAAAAAAAAAAAACATACTATAGGCCTAGTTATCTTGTCCTCTGCTCGAATATTGGTTAATAGGTACATATTAACCTTTTGCGCTCCATAGGCGAACTCAGTCCGACATCGCTAATTTGCCGTTGCGCTCCACTGTCGTACTCATTCCGACACACGTTTTAATATGATTTCTATGTTCTAAACAAGTGTAGAATGTGTGGTTTTCGGTCTAAAGAGACTTCAATGTTGTTAAAAAACAGTTTAGAAACCAGTGATAGATTATATTGGCTGTTGAATATATTTTATATCTCTCTGAAGTTGAGCAGCTGTTTGCCAGTCATGATCATGAAATACAAATAGCATCATCTTTTATCTTGCGTCTTGTAACTTTTAATTAGGCCTACGCTTTTTCAAGTGGTACTTATTTTTACTGTTATTATTTTGAAGTTTTGTGTAAATTGTGTTAATGTAAAAATAATGTAAAGATCTTGTTTTTGTTTTATTTTGTGTTGAGAAATGGCAACTGTTTAAACTATACGTTAACGTGGTTTTGTACCATTATTTCGCAAAAATGTTATTGTTAAAATAAATTTTTGAATAAATATAAATACAATTGACATACTTAAACAGACATATTTACTGTAAAAACTATTTTTAAAGCTCTAATCATTTTTATTACTACTTTTAAATTCATTAAAAAAACATATTTTATTTTATTTTTTGACCTAATATATTCAAAATAGGCCTACTCAATAAAAAAATGTATTGTTAAACCTCAAGAATATTTTTTAAATTATTTATTACATGGTCACATTTAGTGTATAATAAAGTATTTTAAAAGCTCTAAACTCTATTATTCTTATTTTTAATTTCATTACAAAACAAAATAATCGATAGATTTTTTTGACCGATTATATTCAAAATAGGCCTACTCAATAAAACATTTTTTATTTAATCTTTCAACAATTTTTTCCTTATTCTCTGTTTTATTCCGAACAAAATGATAGCCTATATAATAACTTATGTTTACTATTTATAGGAATTTTTTAGCAAATTTTTACAAAAATAAATCTACAAACAGTAATATTTTAATTGGATCTAGTGGAGCGGCCAAGTATCAAATAAATAGAGTGCAAAAGGTTAATCATCACATAACTTTAAACGTTTATTCTATGCCGTTTTTGCCATGATTGTCGATCTCCTTGTTTGTTTATTTGTTATTCAACATTTAAGATAGCTGGTCAAGGACTCTTGTCCTCTGCTCGAGTATTGGTTATGGATTAATCATCACATAACTTAAACGTTTATTTTATGCCGTTTTTGCCGTGATTATCGATCTCCTTGTTTGTTTATTTGTTATTCAACATTTAATATAGCTGGTCAATGACAGTGACTAATTTGTATTTCTCAAAAAGGAAACATATTTTAGTCATCACTAAAAATAGTAACTTTTGATCATGCAACTTGTATAGTGAGAAGGAAAAAAGTCTTTCAGAAATTATAAAAATTTATTTGTGACATAAAATATTTTTTTTATAAAGGGACTAAAATTGTCCTATTTTGTGACTTTGACCCTAAAACTCAATTCACAACTTATTTAATTCTGGGAAAAATTAGACGTAGGCCTTTCTTTTCAATGATATCGGACTCCGGTTGCGAACATTAATAAACACAGTTGCCAGGCTCCACTATTCCTACAACTTAATATCTCTTGGTAAAATACATATAAGGCCCCTAGCCTATAACAAAACCGATACACACTATTTTAACTTTATAAAATTCTATAATTACTTAATGTTCACTCTGTTCTTTACATCAAATTTCGGATATTCTATATAGGCTAAGCATCGATGTTCATGATTCGATACATTGAATCAATAATAGAATGTGCTTAGGTTGATAGCAGCACTACTCTTTTTCCTAAAAAAAACATCTCGTCGTCTGCAAACATATCAGCTAAAGGTCGTAATGTCAATTTACTTCAGACTTTTTTTAATTTTTATCGATTCAAAATACATTGATGTAATGAATATATTTGGGCCCATCGGATTGATTCAATGTATCGAATTGTGAACTTCGATGTAGGCCTATATCGAATATCCGTAGTTTTGTAGTTTAATATTAAGTACGGTTAACATTAAGAACTTATGTAGGTCTATTATAGAATTTTGTATAAAGTGTTTTATTTTTTGTTTATAATTAATTAGGTAGCCTACATTGAATTTTGTAAATTATATTTTCTGTTTTTCATTTATTTAAAATATTTAAAAATAGAACTGTACATTACAATTACGTATTAGAGATTTTCTTGTATATACGTTGACAGCACTGCCACAATATGATGAGTGGTCATAATTTACATAAACTTTTCTCCCAGCATTTTCCTAGAGTAATTGGGAAGATGAGATTGACCACATAAAATGGGATTTTTGATATCTGATAGTAGGCTACCCATTAAACAGTGTCTAAAAACACAAAGGATTTCCACGGAAAACTAATATTAGGCTATAGAAATTACAAAAAATATAAAACTAACAAAATACATGTCAGGTTCAGCCATTTTTGTAGGTTCGCATTAAAGAAATGAAACTAAACTCTTGAAAGGTGACACAAAATTAAGGTAAATAACGATGTAATAAAAATAAAAAATGTTATGATAATATCCCTATACGTAGGCCTACATCAAAATTTTTTATTAATCATTACTAAACGTATATAGGCCTAATAGTAAACTTTCAACACTGAAACTTAGAAAATGACATTGAATGTAATCAAACGAAACACGAATATTGATTACGTTATAAAATTGACCATTATATTATTCTTAAGGTATAGTTATATTATTAGGAAAGTTCTTATGTGTTTTTTTAAATAGCCTAAATTTTTTTCTATAATGAACATAATCTTGGTTTTCAGATACGAGATTATACCTTCATCAGAATCACAACTGGATACTTGAAGGTAAGATAAAGTTGTATCAAATCTCCAAATAAAAAATAAATTTTGAACCTCTATGTCTCAGATTTACAAGATTTGTGGTGTATTAGTTACTGGTATACCAACTAAATACATTAACTTACAAATCAATTTTTTTAAATATTTTCTACTGGAATAGTTTTTTTAATATCAATTTTTGAAAATTGCAGAAAAAGCTCATTTTGATGTCTTATTTTAAAGCTTATTGTATGGGCTTTACATGACAACCTAAGAACAAAACAACATTTTTAATTGTTTTTCATGGAACAAGACGCATCAACCGAGGAACTCTTTCACACTCACGCAAAGTATAGGCTACACTTTACATTACATTACACTTTACATAGGCTCTAGTTAACAATTAAAACAAAATATTTTCCAATTACTGTTTGGGAAGTGTAAGAGTTACAGGCGCTAAGACCAGTGCCGATGGCTACGACTGTACTAGCCATGTCACTAATATGTTTTGCGGAACTATCTACCCTCCGATTTCTCAGAAATGATGACTTTCAAATTCTAGCGGAATACCTCGGTAACATCCATTCAGTGTTGTGCCAGTTTTCATGAGGTGAAGGTTTAACTTTTAAAATGTGGCCGGTTTGAGTAGGATGTGATGATTTTAGAAATGCCTTTAAAATGAGTGACGGGGCAAAACCACTGCACTGTGCCTTGCGGGTTGCGTTCTTTCCAGATCCACACTCGTGAGTACAGTACAGTAAGATTGCGTTATAATTCATTACGTCTGATGACTTATGGCTGATATTCTTTTTCGATGCATTTAAAATCATACATTAGAGTAAAATACGAGGGCTGTTTGGAAAGTATCCTCCGTTTGCTTACTGCGTGGAAAGTGGAGGGGTAGTGCCGCCATTCTTGCACCGGCGCACATGGCAGGAAGTGGTAGAGTGAAGGTCGTACGAGCGCTAGTTGTTTTTCGGTTGCCAAAATGAGTACTGCAATAGAAAATCCCGCCAAGTGTGAAGTGCATGCTGTCATTCGATTTTTCACAGCTAAAGAATATTTGGAAGCAGCATTTCATAGAGAATAACTTTGTGCTGTGTATGGCCCAAAGATAATGAGTGAAGGAGTTGTTCGGGAATGTGTGCGCTCGTTTATAAATGGCCGAACAAATGTCCATGATGAAGAAAGAAGTGGCAGACCATCTGTGGTCACTGATGAACTGGTTGAGAAAATCAACACAAAAATTCGTGACAACTGACGTTTCATCATCTCAGAACTTTCGGAAGAATATCCACAAATTTCCAGGACTGTTTTGTACAAGACAGTGACAGACAGGTTAGGCTACCAAAAGTTTTGTGCTCGATGGGTCCTAAAAATTCTTTCAGATGACCACAAAACTGAACGAAATTACCTCGGCTCTGGACTTTTTGATGCGTTATGACAAAGAAGGAGAATCTTTTCTGAACAGAATTGTAACAGGAGATGAAACTTGGGTCAAGTACATAAATCCTGAGACTAAACAACAGTCAAAGGTGTGGGATCACACAGCATCGCCACACAAATCAACGAAAGCCCGTCAAGATTTTTCCGGCAGAAAGCTCATGGCAACGGTGTTTTGGTACTCAAAATACTCAAAAGGAGCAGTGCTGGTTGAATTCATAGAACGTGGTGCGACAATCAGTGCGGATTCGTACACTGCAACACTGAAAAAAATATGACGGGCGATCCAAAACAAACGCCGTGGTCTTCTTTCATCTGGTGTCATTTTCCTGCACTACAGCTCTCGTCCTCAAGCTGCTCAGAAAACCAAAGACCTTCTGGGCCAGTTCAAATGGGATATTTTTAGGCATCCACAACACAGCCCAGATTTGGTTCCCAGCGACTTCCACCTCTTTATGCATATGAAGAAATGGTTTCGCTCCCAGCGATTTGAGGATGATGAAGAGCTCAAAGATGCGGTCACCAGATGACTCAAGGCACAGGCGGAAGATTTGTTGAGAAGGAATTTCAAAGTTAGTTCAATAGGTATGATAAGTGCTTAAATGTTCATGGAAACTATGTTGAAAAGTAAAGGAAAGTCATAGATTTAAGATGTATGTAATAAAAATTTTGTTTCTACTTCTGTGTTTTATTTATACAAATAACGGAGGTTACTATCCGAACAGCCCTTGTATACAAACAAAATTTGACAGTTGTTAATTGCAGTGTTTTTTTTTTACTACAGAGACAGTGAAACCTTTGTGAAAAACTGACACCGTCCGACCACAGACTACTAATTCTTACCCATGTACAACATCAGCATTCAGCCACCTACCAGTCGATAACAAAATAAATGGTTTTTGTGTAGGCTTAACTGAGCACATTTTTTTGTGGTTTTTAAGGCGTAGATGATTATGAAGGGTTTACTGGAAGTGGGGGGAAATACTGAGCTAAGAGAGCTGCATCACATGCAGAAAAATTTGAATAACTTTTGTAGAAAAAGAGATATCGATTTGAAAGTGATGTGGTGCACTCTTTTAACCATTTAGATTGTGTCTGCAAAATGTTATCCAAATCAGAGAAGAATTTTTAAAAAATTGCCTGAAAACCGGGTTAAGAAGCCTTCACCCAATTACAGCTAACTAATGTTTTTACAAAGTCTGATAGATTATAATGTTTAGGCCTACACTGTCAGGTTATACACAGCCATAGTCACCATACATTTGTAACCAGTTTTGTCGCCATGGTCAGCTTCACCACCAACCAAACATACTATATAACCTTAGCCCTATGGAGATCCCTGAGACATTTCATTCTCGATTACCTTTTGCCTCATGTCTCTACCTCAAGGTAATAATTCTACCTTTGCCTCTACACCCAATTTCCAAGGTCTTGTCCAATGTCATCCAAGCATCCTTTCTTCGTTTTCCTCTTAGTATTGTCTTCCTGCTGCCAGGTTTCCAGTTTGATCTAGAGTTGTCGCTTTTGGCCGGTAAGAAAGCAATACCACGATAGATTCTTGCGTCCTAAACAATGTTAACCAAAAGGTTTTTTTCGAAATAAAAACCTATTTGCGAGAAAATAAAGACATTAAAAAAACTGGTTTCTAATAATATTCCCGCTTCATCACAGAGAGATGTTGGATTTTTCAAATCTTTTTGGCAACGGTAAATACAAAATGTACTTGTGTTTCAGGCTACTATAAAGTCGGGGAAACTCTTGCCAACGATTCTTCTGAAAGAGAGGCCGATTTTACCGCCTGGAAGCAACAGGGGAAAATATAGTTTATAGGATGCTAAGGTATTTTGGAATCTTGTCAAAGTGTATTTTGTATATTGGTGGAGGCCTATTACTGTTCAACACCATTACCCCAGATTCATCGCAAGCTCCAAGGGTATGTTTAGAATCTGTTTTTGATTTGTCTAATTATGTCTTCGTAAACAAAAGTACTTGTAATTAAGATAATTTAAAGGGATTCTTAATGTTGTAATGCTACTTTTTACCAAAATTACTTGCTCTAAAAACTCAAGAACATTGTTTTAGTAGTGATTGACATTGAAAGCTTTTTAGGGTGTGCCATTGACGGCGAAGGTGTTTGAAACAAGCTGTTGAGAAATACTTTAAATCCGTTTATTCAAAATATTCCCCAACTAATCTCTGCTGGTCTGATCTTAGCTATTCTTTAACGTACAAGGCAAAAGCAAAATCCCCCCCCCCCCCAACTTATGTTTGAGCGCTGACGCGTTTACTCCCCCAGACTGACTATACTCTCTTTTTTTAAACTTAAAGTAACATCCCCTCCCTTTTTGGCTCTAAACTTCGACTCGGCATGACCACTGTCAGTGTGAGTCCATGCTCATTTCTACATATATATTATTTATTAATTAACTCCGCACGGGGGGGGGGGGGGGTGCAGACTAAGAGGGGTTTGGCGTCCCTCGCGGTAACCGAGCCAAACAACGTCAACAAATATAATACATCCATCCAATTACATACATTCATTAAACAATACATATATTCCTCAGGGCTCGTAACAGTTCACTTTTTTTCATTTTTGTTTTTTTTTTTTGTAAAATCTGTGATAAAATTTAAGTTTCATGTTAGAATCAGATAGTCAAAAAATCAGGAAAAAGAATATTCAATCAACAAGTTCTCTTAGTTAAAAAAAGGGACTTCTACATATAGATTCTGCAATATTCATACCATCCACAATGCTTTTGTCAAAGGTTTAGAGGAAGATGCTTCAGAACTTATTTTTGCTGTCCATAATTTTTTCCATAAATGGCCAGGCAGATGTCAATATTATGTGAAATTCAAAGACAAACTGGCACTGTATATAATAGGTTTATAAAACATTGTCCATGTCGGTAGCTTACTATACAGAGCAGTGCTGAAAGGTTTTTGGAACGATGGGAAGCAGCAGAGTATTTTTACAATATACCTGCCAATGCATAGGCCAAATTTAATGAAAAGCCCTGGGTATCTGAAAACAGTAAGGTTGCTCAAGAAATCTACATGAAATAAGAACTTATTGTCATGTCTAGTTCTCAAATCTTTACTATCATGATAGGCTTCTTCCAAAAAGAAAGAAGTTCATTCATTAATTCTATGCTGTCCGAGTTAGTCATGAAAATGCTAGGGAGGATTTTTGCTAATTAGAAGTTCTTAAAGATTTTAATCTTCGAAAAATTAATGATGATTTTTTAATCGATCATCATTTCCGTAAAAATTCATATAAAAAAATGTAAAAATTATGAATAAAATTTGGGATTTTGTGGACAAATGTTGGGGATAGTATGTGTGTATTTTGACCTCCGCCTTACATTTTGTACAGTTCACAACTACCCCTACTACCCAACTTATTCCCAAGTGCTTCTGTTCTAATCAATCATCATTTCCATAAAAATAACACAATATATAATAATATATTTGCATTGGCATCACCATGAGTCGCCGCCTAGGTTGGCGAGCGAAGTGAGCAGGGGTAGCGGCCCCTAGTCCTAAGTAAATTTATGTCAATCATCATTACTTTGACCACATATCCACATTTTATACTTACTTTTTATTTAGATTTTAGTCACTTTTTATAAAATTAAGTCACTTTTTCACTTTTTTTTTACCTTACAAGCTGTTACAAACAAGCCTTGATTCCCATTCTCACCTTCTTTTAGGATTTTGACTGTGCAGAGTCATTGCTTGTTGGAGTGCCGAACCTACCAGAGGCTTGCTCTGCCAAGACTTATGCGTGGTTTCTGTGTAGGGGCCAGCCACTTCGGTCCTTGATCAGGATGTATTCGCGATGTTGAGGGAAATCGGATTCTTCCTGACAGTAGTGTTGGGTTCCGGGCTGATGCCGAACCAGTCTGGCAAGAGTACTGAGGACCTCATGGAGCTGGGGTTCAGAAAAATGTCAAATCACATTTTAGAATAAAGAGATATCATTCAGATTCATCTGATGATTCTATAAACAAAGAATTAATTGTTTAAGAAGACGAAAGAGAGGGTTACTAAACATCCATCTGAGTTGCCAGCCCCCAAATTTGTAGTTTTTTCTAACGCCGAAAGGTATCACCCTTTATTATTAAGAAGGCGATTACTGGAACAGGTCTTCCTACAAATCCTTCTGATAACCCAGCTCCTTGCCCTTCTCCTCCCTCAATATCTTCTAAGGATGGAGGTGGACATGAACATAAAATAAAACCAAAAAACCATCTTATCGTTACAGGACAGGAAAATGAAAAGGTTGCTAAGGGACCAAACCGCTTATAATATTTATTTTATTTTAATTTGAATATATATTATATTTATTTTAATATATAATAATGTACTGTTCAAATATTTATTAATTATCTATGTCCATAATCCAAAATTTGAATGTGGTTTAGTGGAATTTAAATGGTGTTACTACGAGTCACACGGAAGATTTTAAAGTTCTTGTGTTATATCTTTGACCATAGATCCCACACCCAGCCATACCATTTCCCTTTATTTTTATTTGTTAGCCAAAAGTAATTGTTCTCATGCCGGTTTTCTATATTTTCTTTAGTCTGTGATAATAAGCTGCCTTGTCAATGCAGTCACTGGGGAAACCATGGTCGGCAAGACTTAATAAATTTCATAGAATTTACTACAAAATTTCTGTTTGTTTTTTCATGATAAATTATCCTAAATTCTTAAATAACTTTAAAGTCTGTGGTGTATACAGTGTTCATAAAGTCCCTTTAACCCCCTTTATTATTTTTGTTACTGAAAATAAGTTAACAAAACTTTGTATATATCTTATGCTGCATAACAGGAAACATTACGATTTTGGGGGGGCTTAGGGGTCTAAGGGGATTAACAATTTCAAATATAAAGGTAGGTCATGTAATACACCATTGAAAAGTTTATTAAAAGAGAAACAGAATGGCGCAAACTAGAACTTAATATTTTATTTCGTATTCAAATGGATAATCAAATTTCTGGAAAATTATATTTTATTATAACACCAAAGCAGGTTCTTGTCCGTAAAAAAAATCATTTCAACCTTGTCTTCATTTGAGCGATTTATTTGTAAAAATGCAAAACTGAGTGCTATCACAACAAATATCAGGAACAAAATGAGGGAGGTACTGCTATCCTATCGGTACATAAAAAGTGGTGCTTATCAGATACGCAAACAGTAGAGAAAGTCAGGAGCAAAGATCAAGGGTTGTTTTCCCGGTTACATTTATATTTTTTCCCCAAAGATGTTCAAGTACACTCAGAAACTCAGATAAATTAGTGGTTCCGTTCTACATTCATTTACAGTGTCTATTTTTAAAATAGTTTGTGGTGGGAATAAATTCATCTGGGTTTTATGTCTCTCTTTGTTGCTATTCACTGTATAGGAATTAAATAAATAACGTTATTTCTTCTATTACTGATACATTAGATTAATTAATTATTAATTTATCATTACTTTTATAACTAAAACATGTTTTTGATTTCAGAATCCCAATTTAACAAGTGAAGAAAGACAAAAAACTCAAGAGTTGTACAATGTTTTGCTAAAGAAACCCTCGAGCGTACAAAAGTAAACAATCTGTGAGATTCGAATTAGTTTCAATGTTAGTTATAGTCTTGGGTACAAATATTTTTCAGAACAGTTTGTCAATATGATGGATAAAAATATCGAAGATGCCGTTCAAAACAAGCGAGATGAATTGTTAAAAAGAGAATTAGATAGAAAACTGCAAATAGAGAAAAAGAAAGAGGAGCAGGATGTGTCTGCTAAAGATCAAATTTATATTTTTACCGAATCATTTACAAAGAAACATTATGAAATAGAAGACGGTCTTAGGTTGATAGAAGAAGGGGAAATTGAGAAAAAGCATCTGCCAGACCTCTTTGATAAGTGGTGTAAAGAAATTCAAATTTTGAATAAATTTTTGTCGGTTTCAACCGCTTTTTTGAATAATTACACTATTAGAAAATGTATTGAAAGAATTAATAGTTTGGAAGTAAAAATTAAAGAATTAGAAGAAAATCTGTTACCGAAAAAAAAGTTTGGTTTCAAAACCAGAAAAACTCCAAAATATCAAAACGAGAAAAAAATAATAGACAAAGTCGACGGAATCGCGGACAAGGTCATTCATTTTGCGGAAATAATTTCGAGCGGGTTTTCGGACAAGAAAAACGAGAAACTTACTTTACGGAACGAAGAAATTTTGAAAAAAGATGTCGAACTTTCTAAGTTGGAAGACTGTACCGTAACGCTTTTCGGCAATCCCAGCACCATGCATATAACTAACGTCAATAGGTGTAAGATATTTTGCGGTCCTGTTTCCACTTCGGTTTTTGTTGAAAACTGTGAGGATTGCACGTTTGTTTTCGCTTGTCAGCAGCTGAGGGTCCATTCGACGCATAATTGTAGTTTTTATATTCATGTAACGAGTCGTGCTATTATCGAAGATACGGATAACGTCGGCTTTGCTCCGTTTAACTGGAAGTACGACGACTTGGCCGTGCAGTTTGAATCGTCCGGATTGGACGTGAATAGAAATAACTGGAATTCAGTTGATGATTTTAATTGGTTAGCAAACGATGTTGCTTCGCCTAATTGGAGAATAATTGATGAGCACGATAGAATCGAAGAATGGAAAATATAGAGTTTAGTTGTTTAATTTGAATAGTTAAAGCTAACAAATCAATGCTGTAATTAATATATTTCACCAATGCTTTTCTTAAATTTTATACTTGTACAGCAGTTGTAAACTATTTACTTATTTTGTTTGCATTGTAAAAAATATTTAATGATATAATGGAGTTTATTATTTTCCTTTCCACTTTAACAGTAGTTATGTTTGATTCTTCTCAATTGAGCAGTCTTAGCGCTTGGCCTAGGACCCACACTACTCAATTGACAACTCTAAAACATATTTACATATATAATCATCGTTTTAAAATTGTAGTGTTCTAAATCAATTGATTCCGCACAAGAAAGCAATAGGAAATTACACAAATACATCACTTTTCTAAGATTCAATATCGGGGGTCAACAGAACTGTTATGACAATAATATTAAGATACCTTTGGATTCGTCAAGATTTGAACTTTCTTCAACTGCCTTCCAATCAGTCGTCACTCTAATAGTTTCCAAAATATAAAGTTTTCTGTAAACCATTGCAATTGGACAGTTTTCAACCAATGAAACGGCACATTTTGGATTCGATATATCTCTTACAGTTCGATATATTTGTATAGACATGTTTATATCAATTTGTAGAGAAAGGTTCAACCTATCGTTTCGTGTAAACTAAACCACATTTACTGTAATGGTTTTATTTGTACAGTCCTGGGAAATACAGACTTTTGTTAAATTCAAAACTCGCCTTGAGAAATTTTGGCTAGTGGCGCTCTTACGCTATAGGCACACGGGATGTTGTATAGACTAGGTACGTGAAGGGTTTCATTCCTTTGATCTAATTTTGTGATTCAGGTAAAACTAAATCAAATACGTTTATGAAATAATAATTTACAAGTAAACAATTCAATTCTTTGATTTATTCTCTACACTTTGTTGTAATAATATTTCATTTTTGGGCAAAGCATATATTCCTAAATGACTGTTCAACCTAGGCCTAGTTTTGTTAGCAGTCTAGTAGTAGGAACATAAAAACTGGTGTTTTCAAAATAAAAAATTTGAAATTGATACATATTTTTATGCACTTCTATTTAGAACTAAATTACAAAACTTTTGTACATTTTGAAAAAATTACAAAAAATGTTTACTACTTTTTATGTAGGCCTAAATTTGAACTTTTTTCTTCCATTACTGAACATTTTTTTTCTTGAGCTAATAACTTTGAAAATTTTACATTAATCAGTCTTTTACTGTCATATATTAATTCTTTGAACCTTTTTCTATAAAAAAGCTATCTAACACTTTTTGATTGAGGTATAATTACTATATTTGGCTACTTTTTTGCAAAATGCAAAGAAATAGCTTGGCATTGCAGAAAGTTAGCATGATCAGTTGGAAGGTTAACCCTTACACTTCTGTGCCTGTTTATGTATGTTCTGCCGCTTCTATATTGTGCTGCACTCGTTTTGAAATGTATAGCTTGTATTATTTTGCATTGATAAGTGCTGCTCTCTGCAAGAAAATATATGAACTACTATACTTGAATCTTCCTATGTTACTAAAAACAAGTACGAATGTTTAACTATGGAGAACAATGTTGTTTGCTCGCTCGTTTTGCACAATGGCATCGTCTTATGTTGTACTTACTAAAAGCGATTTTACAGTGTTGAATGAGTTAATAAGTACTTTGGAAAGTGAAGATAATGATTTAGTAAGTAAAATTAGAAGTAGTGATGAACCAGTTCTAAAATTCTGAAAATCGTAATAATAGGCAAACTGTAGGTGGCACGTGTGACAATAACTCCGCCCTTGGGTTTATGGAAGAAACACAACAAATGTTTCAATGGACAAACAGTGAATTTCATCCGCAAGTTCATAATTTTAGCCAAACAAGTGCTGGTTTCAGACGCATTAGGCTGTATAAACAATACATCTCGGGTATTAGATTATTTAGAATTTTTTGTGACTACAGATCTTACAATTAGGTCTAAAATCACTTTTATTTTCAGTATATTATTTCTGGTAAAAAACCAACAGTTTCATCTAGGCTTTGAAAATCTATTGACACATACGCCAATATTTATTTGTTTTTAACAGTAACCACCTTGAAATACAAAGTTAAGCTTGAATGAATGTTGGTCAACTGATCAAATTTTAGAACAATTAAATTCAGTGAAAAGTTCATTTCTTGGTAGTGTTTTATAAAATTTTCTAGAAGTAATTTTTTTAATACTAAATCTATTTTACGGATTTCATTACCTATGAGCCAACCGTTTAAAGAAATGTCGGTTTGTTTTACTCTATTATCCTCTAAGCTAGGTAAATATTTTAAAAATAATTTTGTTTGTTAAATGAAAAGATCTTGCCTCGAGTTAGGAAATTTAACGGTTTTCGAGTTAACACTGTTAAAAACAGCCGTCATTTTGAAACTTCAAAACTAAGTTTTTGCAGATGTGTAAAAAGTTACAATGTATTGCTAGATTGTCTGGAAACTAAGACGACTCTTCGATTCAATATTTCACATACACGGTGATCGAATACCAGTGCACATTTCACAAAGCAAATTATTACATTTTCCCGTTTACGGGTATTGAGTCAGGAAGAGGGGATTCCAGTTATTTTATACTGGCATAAACGGGTGCACAAATGACATTTGGTATAACAAAGGTACTGGGTAGCCTACATCATGTTATTGTAATCAGCAGTTGCCTTAGCTTTTTTTTGTTTCCGAGCAGAATTTGTTAAATTTTACGATTTTGCTTTGTTAAATTTCATTGAAAGTATAGGCGATAAAGTCGTTACATTCTCTGGTTTGTCAGTTGCTTATTATAAAAGCTTCCATTTGACATTCTGAAAATTTGTCATCGGATTTGACCAGCGAGAACAAAAAGAAGAAAGCCAAAAGGATGACGAATTTCAGCTATTTTTCTGTAAGAAGGTTAAAATGGGACAGTTAAATTTGATCATTTACACATAGTACTGCAGATATTATGCTATTGTAAGTTACGCACAAGACCGAAAAATGCAGGTATCATGAGTAGAATTATTGTTTTATTTGAATAATACAAAAGGAAAAGATGAGAAAGAGGTTGTTTGTTAACTATGTTCCAATATAATAGTTCTACTAAGTTGACAATAAGTATTATCCAAGAAATAAACTAATATACCGTAAGCTCAGCTTCTCAGGGCTATAGAATACAAGGGCTGGTCCACTTCTTTGATGAAGGTTCCCGGACCCGATAGTATCGTATATTCTATGATTAAACACCTTCCAGAGTCGGGTAGAACAGCTCTTCTCCAAATATACAATCGTATATGGGATGAGCATATCTTTCCTGATTCTTGGTTGGAGGCCATAGTAATTCCTTTATTAAAACCAGGGAAAGACAAAACTGATCCAAGTAGCTATCGTCCTATCTCTCTCACCAGCGTTCTATGTAAACTGGTGGAGGAGATGGTCAATCGGCGACTTGTATGGTACCTTGAAAGTAACCAACTGATCTGTAAAGAACAGTGTGGTTTCCGACAGGGAAGATCATCTATCGATCAGCTGGTTTTGCTAGAGTCGGCCATTCAAAATGCCTTTCTTCTTCGTTAGACACTCGTTGCAGTGTTTTTCGATCTTGAAAAGGCATATGATACGGCTTGGAGAAGAGGAATTCTAAATGTATTACAATCTTGGGGTATTCATGGGAGAATCCTAGCGTTTATTAAAAATTTTCTGTCTAATCGATATTTTAGGGTGCGTCTTGGATCCACCTTATCAGATCGATTTTATTTAGAGAATGGTGTCCCTCAAGGCAGCGTACTTAGCGTCACATTATTTGCAGTTGCTATTAATAGCATCACTGCTAATGTCCGATTACCTGTCCACTGTTCTCTTTTTGTTGATGATTTTGCCATTTACGTTGCAACCAGAAACACAGCAACCGCAGAAAGAACATTGCAATTAACGATCAACAAATTACAAACATGGTCAAATCAGACAGGATTTAAGTTTTCCGCTGCTAAAACTAGATGCATCGCTTTTACTCGTCGCAGACAACATTTTAGTCCCATTTTATACCTAAACGGAACTCAACTTCACTCCTCCGATAACACTGTCACATTTCTAGGTCTTATATTCGACCATATACTCTCTTGGAACTCGCATGTGACAAATTTAAAATCACGCTGCATCAAGATCTTGGATATGTTATGGGTTTTAAGCGGTTCTCATTGGGGAGCCGATAGAACCTGCATGCTACGTTTTTACCGAGCTCTTATTCGATCACGAATTGACTATGGGTCCATAGTCTATTCGTCAGCTAGGTTATCGGTTCTTAAAAAGATCGATTCCGTTCATAACACTGCTCTCCGTCTAGCATCCGGAGCTTTTCGTTCTAGTCCCATTAGTAGTCTGCTTGTTGAAACGGGTGAGCCATCGCTCACGCGACGAAGACAACAGCTACAATTATCATATATGTGTAATATGCGCTCCAAACCTTTACACCCTTCATATGATATTATTTTTAACAATCCGTTATTTGCACGGTACGAATTTCGCAAGCTATCTACTGCTCCCTATGGGATCAGAACTATCCGTATCCTCAATAATCTTGGTGTAACACTACCTCCTATATATGAAAATACACCATGTTTTGTCGCTCCATGGTTAATTAGACAACCTCATATTGATCTCTCACTGTCTAGATATCCAAAACAAACTACACCCGATGTTGTTTACTGTCAGGAATTCATATCCATATGTAAACTCTACCCATCAAGTCATATTATATTCACTGATGGTTCTAAACTGTACAATGGAGTCGGATGCGCATTTGTTCTGTCAGGAAACAGCTTCACTTATGGGTTACCATCTTCCTCTTCTGTATACACAGCAGAACTTTTTGCAATACTCAAGGCACTCAATATTGTACTAGCAACACCGGTGCACCGTCTTATATGTTCAGACTCAAGAAGTGCACTTGAGTCCATTCAAGATATGTACTCTCCTAACCCTTTGGTCAAAGATATTCTGTGCTCCATACACAGACTTTGGCTACGGGGCGTGGGAGTGTCGTTTTGCTGGGTTCCGGGTCACGCCGGTATACAAGGAAACACTAAAGCAGACCTAGCTGCTAAGGAAGCCACTTCCTTACAGCCTAGTGTGAGTAGAGTAATGTCGTCCGACTTTATGTCCTCTTTAAAACAAGCCCTGTTTAGACAGTGGGAAGAAGAGTGGGTAGCAGTACAAGGAAATAAACTCCGCCAAATTAAAGATACCGTTCGGCCATGGATATCGTCAAATCGCCAAAGCCGTCGAGAGGAAGTGGTGGTTTCTCGCCTACGCATTGGCCATTCTGGGTTAACCCACGAGTTTCTGATGCGTCGGGGGGATCCGCCGCTTTGTCCTTACTGCTTAAATCTCCTTTCAATTAAACATCTACTTTTAGACTGTGAAAAGCTGAAATATGTTCGGAAGAGGTTTTGCCTACCAAATTGCATTCAGAGGATGCTGGGTGATGACTCCCAAACCATTAATATGGTGTTAGCATTCCTCCATCGGTTGAATGTAATGGGAAAAATTTGAAAGTAATATACATTTACTTACGAAACTTAAATACCATGTTTAGATTTATTACTTGTTATTTTAATTAGAGATTTATTCATTGTTATGTAACAGGGTCCTTTACAGCCTTGTTACAAGTTGTTATTATGTAATTATTGTTGTTATCATTGTTATTGTATCGTGTAGTGATTTCTTTACTGTAGTGTCTGTAGTGTGTGTAAATAAAAGTTTAATTTTATACCTGTGTGTGTGATAGTATGAACATTATACGAATGTTCTTAGTTATCCAGGCGATGATAACCACCTAGGTTTTTCGCCTTTAAAAACCAAAAAAAAAAAAAAAATTCTTTGATGTTGACGCTCGTCGACTGTCCCAGCCTTCCTCTCGCCCCCCCCCCCCCCCC
>JAGFPH010000095.1:623481-645956 GCA_018207615.1 Philaenus spumarius
TAATTTAGATTTAATTGTAAAGTAAAGTAATTGTGAGGGTTGTAGTAGCGTATCATAAAAATGATACAGCTTTGCTAATAAATTGAAATTATTGTAGCAGAGAATACATATGAGAAGCGGTGGGAATGGAGCAAGTGTTACCACCGTGACGTCATCACAGTGGCAAGGGTGGGAACGCTTTCCTTGGCGGACTGGTATAGCCCTTGTATTCTATAGCCCTGCCGTAAGCTACCCATTTGTATTTGTAAAAATTCAACTAAGCTATATTTTTGCCTATATTGTAGAAAATTGTATGCGAGGATTCAAATAGAAGGGCTTAAAGAAAATCACTATATAATACTACTAGCTTTTACCAGACCATCAATGTGCTCCTGTAACTATTCAAACCAATGGATTAAAATATTAGATTAACCATCTGTTTACCAAGATATTACTAGTTACAGGTTTTACTAGGGGGGGGGGGGGGGATAAAAATGTCCTCATGCACAATTTACATATACAATATTGCATTTATTAATGTAAAAACTAAACAAAATGCCAGTTTATTAACTTAAAAGAAAGAATTCAGAAACAATTTGAACATCTAAAATCAGTCCGGACTTTGCCCTATTCATGATTTTTTTAGAGTCCTTACATTCAAAACACAAGTTAGCTTTCTTATTGTGTTTACCACATACATATTTGGAAAAGAAGTTTTACTTGGTTTTCTTCTATTTTCACTGTCAGATTCAGAGCAGCAGATATGGCATCTTCCTTTTCCACATGTGGGCACTGTCATAGTTTGCGAACCTTTTCATTATTTTCTTTCCAGTACATTTTCCATAGCCACCATGACATAAAGAGAATGCGTTTATACATGCAATATCAATGATCGTGTAGAACACGGATATCTGTTAAGTAGTCAACTTTCTAGCCATCTGATCAATAGTATCAACCCCTCCTATTCTTTAATTGTAAAACAAATTTATGTCCGATTTGTGTTTTCCATTTATGCCATGATCCACTGCATGATCTTGATGTTGGGTTGATAGTAATTTTAGGTTTCTATATGACGGGTTCACACGAGGTGGTGAACAGGGCGAGAGCACTACTTGTTTTGAGCATGCACTACGACTTGCTTATACGACCTGCGGGCTCTCAACCCTCTCTAGTTCAGACAGAACAAGAACACTTGCTGATCATAATTTTATCGCCCTCTGTTCGTTATAAACCTTTGATGTTGTGCCACTTCAGACATTTGAATCCAAATTTGATACGGTTTCATTCATTTCTGGATTCTTTTAAAAAAAGTATATACCGTTGTAAATCATAAGACGCTTGGTTTATAAATATTTTCAGCCGAGGATCCGGATTTCTTCGAGTTGTTTTTTTTATTTCTTAGTAATATGAAGATCTAATATTTTAATCTTCTGAGCCACTTCACGAATACTGAAACTGTTGATGTTCACTGCATTAGATATAGCTTGAAATGATTCGTCCCTTACATCTTTGTTCTTGTATGTGTCGGAGTTTATTTTCCACAAACATTCCTGATCGCGGTATAACTCCACAAACTTCATCATCTGCGCATTACTCATTTTATAGACAGACAAGTTGCCTCTTCTAACGTAGCAAAACGACTGAAGCGGTCACGCACACTCCTACCAACTGATACGTGGGCGTGAACAACCCTCACAGACTCTACCGACAGTTCAGAAGAGGTAAAGAACTCACCCTGCCAGACGGTAGGTAGTACTCTCGCCCTGTTCCTGGCTTTAAGCTTTCCCTTTACTATATAGGATTGTAAAGTAACTGGGGCCATATTTTGTTACCATTTAAAATAGCTAATAACAAACAATTTGAAGCCCATTTTTCAAAAGTGTGGACATTTTTTATCCCCCCTCAGTAAACGGAGGGTTAAAAATAAAACTTCACTTTTAAAACACACTTGACTTATCGATGCCAACACTGCCGTACAAATATTCTGTGAGCTGAATAATCACTGCCATCACTATTCTTCTAATTCCTCAAATTTTTTACTGACAAATACTGGGTCTGTTGTCAAAATTTGGAATGCACGACATTGACTCCAAAATGCACCATTCAAAAATGGCCACGCGTCTCTCTTATTTGGTAAAAATATAGCACACAGGATGTCTTTATTACGGTTAACAATACAATTAAAATTATTAATGGCAACAAACACAATTAGAACATTATTTTTAGAAATTTGTGGGCTCTAAAAATTAGATAGAAGCTATTTTCATTGTGTAATTTGATGTGCAATTACTCAGTAAAATATAATCTCTAGTTCTCTACTGACAGACAATTTTAATTTCTACAAAACCGTTAGTTAGGTATATTTTTTGGCAGATTTTTATATTTATTTTCTAAGATTATATTTAAAACTAGGGGAAACCCCTGCGTGTTCCACTCGCCAACCCCGTTGGAACCTTCTATACTCATAATCATGTTATCTTTTCTTTATAATAAAGGTGTACGATTAATAATAACCCCAAAGTTAAGATAGTAAATAATGTTAAATGTTCAAATCAAATTATTTTGTATATTTTATAACAGCAGTTATAATAAAGGTTAAAAGAACCAGCAAGACTCAGGTCTACTAAAAACCTAACCTAAAAGTTTGAAATCAGCTGTTAACCCTGGATTACAAACACTTCGTAATTCTGACGACCGGCCATTTGCAAATACGCTAGAACTTGTAAACCACGCCCCCTAGCGCTGCCCCTACCATAGTACCTTCCGCTATTGGGCTACAAAGCTCAGTACTGCGGTGACAGCCAAAGTACCTTCTGCTATTGGGCTACAAAGCTCAGTACTGCCGTGATAGCCAAGACGGTCTAGTCTAACTTATTGTTTTATGTATACCGTAGTAAATTTTACGAAGGGTTTGTAAGAGCGTGACCTTTTTAATGGGAGTTAAAGTTTTATTTATTCCAAGTTTTCAGTGTTGTAAGTGTAAGTTTTTGGGATTTGTGGAGTGTGTTTGTACAGATTTTGTTTAAAAATAGTGTAGTATACTTTAGAAATAGCGAATATGGAAGAAGAACGTGAAAATCAGCGAATAAGGCAATTACTAGATGAAGAACTGTCATATAGTGATGAATCTGAACGTGAAGTGAGGCCAGTTGATATATTTGAGGAAAGTGATGAAGGAGAAGTTGATGAAGTTGAAAGAGATGCTGTAGGAGATACCGACGACACGGACGCTGGCCCTAATTATGAGCTAGACGATTTTGGCGACGAATCAGATGACTGTGACATACCACCTAAAAGAAAGAGGCAACGGACAGACTACCTACGACTTGCTGCTGCACCACCTACTGCCGCTGTCACAGTGCAATTTGTGCTGAACATAGGGCTATGAGTTTTGTACACTGTGATGAAAATTGATTAAACAAAAACTTTTATTGATGTTCTATTTACTATTTCAAAAGTTTGTGAGTTTCTATATTACTTTTTACTTATCTACCTAAATATGTTTTTATTGTATTATCTCGTTTATAACTTTATATTTAGGAACCTCATGTATTCTAGTTTACAAAAATTTCATTGTATAATAAAAAAAAATATATTTAATATATTTTTTATTTATTCCCCCAAGACAATTAATTGGTATTTTTTTAAGATACACTGTTGCCAAATATTATTTTCTACATTCTTAATAACGAGTTTTACTACAAAAATTTATATTATTTTTAATAACCATAGTTAGGTAAATCTTAAACTGATTAAAAATTTTTTTAATCTATAAAATAGTTACAATAAAAAAGAAATAAATTGGCGTCGACAAAATTACGAAGGTTTTGTGACAATGTAACAATGAAATAGGCTTTGTGCTCCAGGGTTAATGGAAATATTGGAGCAAACAGCTGTTTTATGTGTTATTTTATTCAATTGGTTACTATGGTAATAAATGTAAATACATGAGTTAGTTCATCAGTCTAGGCCTAACATATGATTTTTTCCGACTAAATTTACAAATATTGAAATAAAAAATGTTTTTTAGAAATTAATTATTGCCTATGTTACTCAGGTATAGTGTAGCTTTTTATTAGTCAAACTATTTTTTCAATCGGTTCAGTAGTTCCACAGATTGAACTACATACAAACAAACAAATTTTACCTTTTTATAATATTAGTATAGATTCTTCAAGTTGCCTGCATTTAAGCAGATTTTCTTCTTTTTTTGACCTCTGGACTGTAATGTAAAAGAAAAATTGGTTCAAAATATTAATCGAGACAGCATAGTAATATATAAATTGTATAATGTAATCAAAGTACATAAATTGTGTTCATACTTCATTCATTTGGTGCAAACTGGTTTATGCAACATAAAGTTTTCAGAATTTCAATCAAACAAAATTATTATACAAATTATATGTGCTAGGATCCATGAAATAAGTTTTAGTACAATTTTCTGAAAATCCTAACGTAACACTTTCGCTTAAATTTGTCACTTTCACTTACGTGAAAGTGTTACTTTAGGATTGGCAGAAAATTGTACTAAAACTTAATCAACCAAACGTGTGATTACTTATAGCCTGTTTGGGCACTACAGCTTTGAAAGCTAGGACAACCACTGAAACAACAACAACAAACACCATAAATGGTGCCACTTGTTGCACACATGTCTGGATTTCGGAAGCTCCTAATTTATCATGTTGCCAAACAATTTTCGTAGTATTATTAAGTAACTTTGTTGCACTGATTTCGACGACGATTTCTTCCACTGCAACTGTTCTAGTCGACGATGAAAGTGTATTGTTTACGCTGAATGCCGTGTCGAGTTCTTTTTCAGGAATTTCTTCTTTGTTTAGATCCGTGCTAGTGTTGTTATCTAGAAGCGGCTTAGATTTGACCAATGAGATCAAAAGGAAGAGAGCCAAAAGAACAAATTTCAGCTTCATTTTCTGTAAGCAGGTGTTAAAATTAATCACTTGGTGGAGATGTGGATACATATAAATTTACTTTTACTTGGATCTTAATTGTCTTTTAGTAATGAGGGAAAAACTTATACCTTTTATTGTGGTTATAATTATTTTAAATATTTGGTGTCTTAAATAGCTTCTATCATGGGCGCCCATATTATATTTTCTAGAGGTTGCTAGACTAGGGTAGGATATTAAGGAGTCCATACCCCGGGTATGGATGCCCTTGGTTTAGTTTTTATGTTTTTGAGGATTGGCAATGGTAGTTTTTAAATGCCATCCATGTTAGCCTCGACTAACAGTATTATTTTTGCTTTGTTTTGTTTGCCCCACTGCTTCATTCACCCTTGTTAGGCATGTATTTAAAAAACAAACCCGTTGCATCAACATTAAAAATGTCTTTAGCAGTCATCTTTGCTCGTTTGTCCACTTTTTCCAAGTTTTTTTAAAGAAATTACGTTTCTTTCCAACCAATGCTAGCTTTAAAATCATTTTCTAGCAGGTGAAAGAGAATTCTATGGGTTTTGCCTGATCAAAAGCTTTGCTTGCTTTCTTTTCCTATTTCCTACTTTTGCTTGTTTAAATCATTAATCACGCGTTTGTCAACAGGGCCGGATTTATGCTTTGTTACGCCCTAGGAAAAGGTTTTTGGAAGCACCTTCTCACTATTTTCTATCGGCCTTAACTCCCTCTCCCCTTTCTTTTGTATAGTAAAATCTGATTCACCGTCCACAATAGCAACAAAATTCCCTACCCCCTCCCTGTACCCCATAAATAAATTCAACCAAAAGTTATAAACATATTTTATTTATTAAAATAAATACTTCCTCGATTCCCGATCTGTGACCTTTCAAGTTTAGGCCATGACTACCCTTATGTCCTTATGTGAAATCCGGGCATGCTTATTTTCTATCAGCAAGTATTTAAATACATTTCCCACAATGAAGTCATTCTATTTTTGGAGATATGGAAAAATCTATAATCACTTTTCAGTTATTTCCCTAAAATACGTAAATTGATTCTATAAAAAAGGTCTAATCTTATTTAACAAACAAAACAAGTTATTTCTTTTATTTGAATCAACAGTTTGTACTTGATTTAATGTGCATTTTCAGAGATATCCTGTAATTTGTTCAATATAGTTTTTCAACTAGAGCATTTTTAAAAAAAAGGTTTGCAACCCGAAAATCTGGAAATCCTCAAAACACAATTTTCTAAATAGTTCAAGAATATGGGAACATTTTTCAATAAATATTCCCCTTTTTTAATTTTACATCTCTTGATGTACAAATCAATTAAATTTTAATATTATTTGTACCTGTTATCATTTTGGAAATCACACAAAAAATGATAACAGCTCTGTTTTTTTTTTTGCTCTGTTCTCCATGAAATTATGTGTATTTTAATAACTATATTGGAAAAAATTCCCCCAAGCGCTTTTTTAAATCCCTACTTTTATAAAGTTTTTTTTTTACTTTTTTTGCAACATTGAAAGTGTCCCATTAAAATATAATTTTATCTATAATTCACAAATTATTTAATAACTTTCTTTTTTATAGTCATTGAGTTAAACAGTTTCGAAAAAAAGCTTACGTTAAGTACCAGTTTCAGTTTTACTTAAAAGTTCATACCTCCTAGTGTAATTAATATTTTTGAAAAATTATAGTTCATATAATTTCAACTCACCCTGAACTTTGTAATGTGATAAGATAAATAAAAAATTAAGATTTTAAAATGTTGCAAGGGGGTAGGCTTACATTACAATTTTATAAATTGCATAAAACTCCTATTTCCTCAAGCTTATATCCAGGAAAACATACTTAGGATCAATAATAATTAGTTTATCTAATTCACAAAATGCAATAATAGAAAATATCTCACTATTTTAAAAGTAATGCCAAACAAAATATTCTGAAACAAAATTACTCAATTAGGTTATAAAAAGGAAAAGTAGGCCTTAACCAATAAAAACTAAACAGTATGGAGGCAGAAAACAATAGAACTGTATAATGTAGATCTACTTGATAGCCAGCAAATTCAATCTATGTAAGGCCATTTGGGCGTAAATTTACTACCTATTCGATCATAGGCTGATATTTTTGCAGACAACGACCTTGTTTTACATTTTACTGTTAAGGGTCTGCTGTAGTGGCGGACATCTTGGATTTTTATCCCATAAGAGCAATGTTAAATTTCAAACCATTTATTTCGTTTATTTTTTAACATAAAATTGTTTGCATGGTCTCATTTTAAGCACAGTCACAATACGCATCCGTTTTGCAATTTAGTTTTTAAAAAAATGCTTTTGATTTGTTATGTAATTGACATTTTGTAAGTACAAAGTTTGAATTTTTTTCCTAACACAATAAAAAAATAATTTGCAAGCCGGATCCGAAATTTTATAAAGAATATTCAGGGTTTTTTTCAACACTCAATTACAAAAGATAGATTTATAAAATGGTTTGAAATGAGGCAATGTCAAAGAGTTCAGTTGCAAGAAATTGCACTGTTTAGATAGGGATATAGAGAGAAGCGTTTTCGTTTCCGGTTGCTTTCTCGTTTACTGGAGCAGACCCAAATGTTGAATACTATAGGTTAGAACCTTTAGGTTATGTTTTAAGTCCCCAGATGGCAGCATTGATCAGACTTAGAGTGACTAGATCTAGTCACTGTAGACACATCTAGCAGCACATTACGAGACTGACGCGAAACTTTAGACTAGTACAGTACCATAGATCATGAATAATAAATAGATCTTGCATCCATACGGCAGCAGTGTGACGAAAATTAGGTTGTCGGGAAAATAGTGCATGATCGCGCCGCGAGGTAGAGCTAGGGAGAAATCATTGGTAGCATTGGTGTTTCACACAGCTTCCGTCGTTTCCCCAATAGATAGCGCCACTATCGTCGAATTTCCGGTGGAACGAAATATTGCATTGGATCGGAGTTCTATTAGGTTATCCAAATAAATACAATGCTAGTACCAATGTCATCATGATTCCAACATTTGGCAGTAATATTGTAAAATAAATCTTCAAAAAATAGTCACCGTGAAATCCTCAGTGAGGCGGCACACTATTTTTAAGAAAACAATCTATTTGTCCTGCCTCACTGTTAAAAAATCACTCCAAAACAGAATGTAAATCTACACTAGATTTATTGTCATCTTTGTGAACAAATCTTTCTATCCTTGTAAAATAAATCTTCAAAAAATAGTCACCAAGGCGGCACACTTTTTTTAAGACAACAATAAATTTGTCCTGCCTCACTGTTAAAAATCACTCCAAAACAGAATAGTAAATCTACACTAGATTTATTGTCATCTTTGTGTACAAATCTTTCTATCCGTAGGGTGCTGCCACCTGGTACGTTAAAATTCGAAACTATTTGTTGACGTTTGACAGTTAGTAGTCTGGAGATGCTTGTCTTTGCCTACACTCAAATTATTAACTGGTATTTATTTCATGTATCCGTAAGGTGCTGCACCTCGTTCTTCAAAATTTGAAACTATGTATCGTCATTTTACAATAGTCCGAAAGATGCTACTACCTACAGTCAATTTATTAACTGTTAATAATTTTTCCAGTATTTTAGAGTACATCAATGCAGACAAAATGTTGATTTAGGTCTCGTAAGGTGCTGCCCCCTGTGATATACGAAAAACAAATTGATATCAGCGAAGCTATACAAATTAAAGACATTTTGAACATTATTAGGCCTATAACAAACTATAGAACTTCGACCCCTGCTCGCTCCGCTCACCAAACCCCGCGATCACTCACAACAAAGCGAATTGTTAACCTTAAAAGTTAGTTCACCAACACCCGCGGCGAAGCAAATGCAAACAAACTATTGTATACTATGATATTTTCACGGGAATAACTATTGATTAGGGCAGATATTTTTATCTATAGCCTACTATTATATAAAATTCTAATGGTTTCTGTGTGTGTGTGGGAAGGGGGGGGGGGTGAGAGCACAGAGGATATAAGTAATACTTACTCTGTATTAGAGGTATTACACAGAGGTATTACTTACTCTGTGGTGAGAGTGTTTGTGTGTGTGTTGCTCAACCACGTAAAAACTACTGGATGGACTTGAATGAAATTTGTCACACATATAGGTCTAGATTTAAACAACTAAACATATTGGCCTCTGAAATATTTATTTACATTTTCTATAGCAGGAGCGTCCAATGTTTTTACTTACAATATCCAAATCTATACTAATAAATTCTAAAGAGGTAAAATTTGTTTGTTCGATTGTAGGGGGTAATCTCTGGAACTACTGAACCGATTAAAAAAATAGTTTTACTAATAAAAAGCTACACTATCCCTGAGTAAACTTATAGGCTATAACTCATTTTCAAAAAAACATTTTTTATTTCAATATTTGTAAATTTAGTCGGACCAGTTCTTAGGTTAGGCCTAGACTGATGAACCAATACATATTTTCTTGAATGTATTTTACATTCATTACCATAGCAACCAATTGAATAAAATAACAGATAAAACAGCTATTTGCTCTAATATTTCCATTACAAGTTGATTTCAAACTTTGAAGCAATTTGCATTTCTAACTTTTAGGTTAGGTTTTTATTAAAGTGTAGTCCTGAGCCTAGCTGGTTCTTTAAACCTTTATTATATGTGCTGTTTTAAAATACCGGTATACGAAATAATTTGATTTGAACATTTAACATTATTTACCATCTTAGCTTTGGGGTTATTATTAATCCTACACCTTTATTATAAAGAAAACATAACATGATTATGTGTATAGAAGTTTCCAACGGGGATGGCGTTCGGAGCATGCAGGGGTTTCTCCTAGTTTATTATATAACAAGAAGTACTGCCCAGGTGCACATACAAAGACCAAAAGTGAACAGAATTTGCTTGGACACGTTTATTTTTTTATTTATTGGTCCAAAATATTTAATGAATTACTTTTGCAGATCAGGAAAGAACCAAAGATGGTAAAGTATATATCGCGAATGGAAGGGCTTTGAGTCCTGCGATTAACTATTTAAGATTTAAGAATCTGGTGTAGCGAATGTTTTATGCATTGGTTTAGTTGGGATGTATGTGATTATACGTATGGTAGTTTATAGAAGTCTGAGTGTATGTGTGTAAGCAATAATTGTGTGTGTTTGGATTTAGTAACTTAATCATGTATGAAGAGGCCTGCTAAGCAATACCACCGCATGCCAAAATAAAGCTGCATTATGTTAAAAGTCAAGTATAAAGGTAGATTAATCCTTATATATAATTCTGTAAGCAAAATTTTAGATTCAAAATTGTGGGAATTTGGTAAATCGGAGGATGATGGGAGATGTGTCAAATTAAAGGTATCGATTCAAGGAACGAGGGAAAAATATAAGTTTTTTCTAAAATTAAAAATTAAGGGGTTTTTGAGATCCCCGAAAAACGAAAAATCCCCATAAGAAATACATGAGAATTTAAAAACATACAACAGCTATTCTGCAGTTTACATTAAAACATTTTGGTATTAAATAAATAAATTAAAAACATAAAACAGCTGTTCTGCAGTTTACATTAAAACAGTTGGTATTAAATAAATAAATTAAAAACATAAAACAGCTTTCTGTAAAATAATATATGACAGTTAAAGTAAATTATATTTTTAAATAAAATCTGCTACTTATTAACCTATAAAAAATACACGTTGACACACACATAGAGAAACCTAAGAAGTGTGATTTTTGGAAGGTGTATGGCTGTCCTATTAACTCTTCATACATTAATACTAATATCATAAAGAGTTAAAGTTTGTTTGTTTGTTTGTATGTAGGGGGTAATCTCTGGCACTACTGAACCGATTGAAAAAATAGTTTTACTGATAAAAAGCTACACTTTACCTGAGTAACATAGGCTATAATTCATTTCGATAAAAACCTTTTTTACTTTCTCCACCCTATACGTAGTATATGGAGAAAGTATTGTTTATTTCAATATTTGTAAATTTAGTCCGAAAAAATTCTTAGGTTAGGCCTAGACCAACACATGTATTTACATTTATTACCATAACAATAAATTGAATAAAAGAACAGATAATATATAGCTGTCTGTTCCAATATTTCCATTAACAGCTGATTTCAAAATTTGAAGCAATTATTTTTGTATTTCTAGATTTTAGGTTAGGGTTTTAAAGTGTAGACCAGAGCCTTGCTGGTTCTTTTAACCATTATTATAACTGCTGTTATGAAATATAAGAAATAATTTGATTTGAACATTTATCATTATTTATTATCTTCATTTTGAGGTTATTATTATTAATCATATAACTTTATTACAAATAAAACATAACATTTGTTTTTAGAAGGTTCCATTGGGGGTTGGCGTGCGGAGCACGCAGGGGTTTCCCCTAGTTATTTTCTATTTAGTTTAGTTTGTTTCACACTAACCATCAAATACTACAAGCGATGGTTAGATATTTCCCAACCAGTAAAATGTAGGCTATATTTAGAGTGTTTCAGAAAAAAATTGAGAAACCTTCAGGACGTGTTCTACTAGTGAAAATAAAGACAAAAATTACATACAACCATAGGTTCGGAAATGCTTCGTTTTCCAGTTATCCAGTATTTTTTTTTACAAAATACTTAATACCTTTGGACGTAGGAAATATATTGAACACAAATTTTGAAACATATTTTGTATGACATGTACCCATGTACAAAAAACCAAAACTTGTTCATATATTTTCAATATGTTGGCCGTTTAAAATTTTCATGTAAAATATCCCCAAAACCACATACTTTACAAACGAATTTCAAGAAACTAAATATTTCCTTTTTTCATGACAATCATAACTGTTTTTATTGTTTCTGTAACCGAGTATTTTATAAAAACTAAACAAATTTTATGTTGGTAGTTGCCTATAATATCAATTTTTTTTAGTTTTTAGCCAATAAATCAATTATATTTCAAGTTACTGAAATAATAAAAACCGTATGTTTGTGGTTAAAAAGGGAAATTTGTTGTTTCTTGAATTTTTTTTGTACAGTTAGCGGTTTTCGATATAATTTACATTAAACATTTTAAACGGCCGCCATTTGGAAAATATAGGCATTTGGTTTTTGTACAACACAGGTGAAAGATGTACCAAATTATGTATCCAAAATTTGCGTTAAATATATTTAGTAGGTACGTCCAAAAGTATTAAGTATTTTGTGAAAAAAAAAAAATGTTTGAACTGGAAAAGAAAGACTTGCGAACCTATGTATATATGAACCTTTTTCTTTATTTTCAGTAGAAGAACACGTCCTGAAAGTTTTCCGTTTCTTCCTGAATCACTCTATGAATTCCCTGTATAATATAAGTTAATAGTTGGAGGACAATAAATATTATTATTTTTATTGTTAACTGCTCGCTTCGCTCGTCAACCCCCTCGGTGACTCGCGTCGAAGCAAATGCAAACAGGTTATTTTATACAAATAGGCCCTACTATTAAATTCTAATATGGCTTATTTATTTGTAATTAGGATGTAACATAGTTATTTCTTATATTTAAATTCCTTAATTTATTAAGAATTTATTCTCTAGCCTTGGAAAGTATAACAATCAACATTTCTTGTAGGGGTTGTCACTAAATTTTTACCCCTTAGCAGCACGCGACGAAATGTCAGTCTATGATACTTTTTTATGTACGTTGTAAGAAATAAATGTACAAAATTTCAGCTCTCTATCTTTAAGGATAGTATAACAAATAATATTTATTGTTTTAGGGGTTGTTTCAACCCTGAAATCAAAATTAAGTATATGAAATTTATTATGTTACTCAGGAATAGTGTAGCTTTTTATTAGTGCCTAAAACTATTTTTTCAATCGGTTCAGTAGTTCTAGAGATTACCCCCTTCATAAAACATACAAACAAATTTTTTTACCTTTTTATAATATTACTGAGGGAAATCCCTGCGTGCTCCGCACGCCAACCCCGTTTGAACTTTCTATACACATAATCATGTTATGTTTTCTTTCAAATAAAGGTGTAGGATTAATAATAACTCCAAAGCTAAGAGGTAAATAATGTTAAATGTCCTAATTAAATTATTTCGTATATTTTATAACAGTTATAATGAAGGTCAAAAGAACCAGCAAGGCTCAGGTCTACACTTTAATAAAAACCTAACCTAAAAATTAGAAATACAAATAATTGCTTGAAAGTTTGAAATCAGGTGTTAATGGAAATATTAGAGCAAAAGTGTTGGTTCACCCTTCTAGGCCTAACCTTAAAATTGTTTTCGATTAAATTTACAAATATTTAAATAAAACATGTTTTTATCAAAATTAATTATAGCCTACGTTACTCAGGGATAGTGTAGCTTTTTATCATTAAAACAATTTTTTCAATCGGTTCAATAGTTCCAGAGATTACCCCCTACATCAAACAAACAAATTTTACCTCTTTATAATATTAGTATAGATAAGATAGCTTATTACACGTACTTATGTTCTGAGAAATTTGACTAGCTAGAGATTTCATACATGAATCAAAGTATTACCAATATTTGATATTCATATGGGTGTCTTGCAACCATATGAACAAATGTTATCACGTTATTCAGCATGTCAAAAGAAACAAAAAATGTAACATAACATGTGTCCTATCTCATTCCGTTTTCGGTCTGTCTGTCTGCGTATGTGTTTTTTACAATATACTTAATATTTTTAGAAGTAGAAAAGATATTGAGCTCAAACTTTGTACACATATTTGTTGCGTAAACTTTTATCACTGTAAGAAAAATTAGAACAATATTTTAAATGTTTTCAAAAAGAATTATAAGAGACAAAAATGTTTATTTTTTTAATGACAAACTCAATGGTTTTTTTATTTTGTCAAAGATTTCACCCGTGTTTCAGATTACTCACAGAAACGAATCAATATTGAAATATGTAAGGCGTTAATTAAGGTGTAAAATTTAATTTAATTTACGTAAAATGAGCAGATAAATTTAATAAAATAGGTCCCAGTGCTGTAACTGCAGTAATGTTTACAATATTTGACCCAAAAGCAAAATTAGGACTAAAAAAAATGTTTTCTGTAGGGTTTTAGTACATTAACTTTGTGAAATGGGTATAAACCCTCAAACTTATTATATCTTGTAGAGAATTTATTTCTGAAGATATTTGTGTAAAGGAGTCCAATAAAAAACTAAAAATTAAATGAAAATATCTCGGAAAAGGCATATCTTTAAAAATAAATTAATGAATTATAAAATATCCACTTTTTTTGTTTTGTACTGGTTACCAAATAATTTGATATTCAAAGATTGTAAATAATTTACTATTGATAAACAGTTAATACTTTTATTTGTAAACATGGTCACATTGTTGTTATTTCTCATTCGATTTTCATAGTTAAGCTACCGTTACATTTGTATTTAAAAGTTGGATATTTTATAATTCATTAATTTATTTATAAAGATTTGCTTTTCCTAGATATTTTAATTTAATTTTTTGTTTTTTATAAGCCTATTTTACACAAATATCATCAGAAATAAATTCTCTACAAAATATAATACGTTTGAGGGTTTATATCCATTTCACAAAGTTAATGTAATAAAACCCTACAGAAAACATTTTTTTTTACCGAATTTTGCGTTTTGGGTTAAATATTGTAAACATTACTGCAGTTACAGCACTGCGACCTATTTTATTAAATTTATATGCTCATTTTACGTAGATTAAATTAAAATGTACACCTTAATAATTAACGCCCTACATATTTCAATAGAGATTCGTTTCTGTGAGTAATCTGAAACACGGGTGAAATCTTTCACCAGGCTGTAACTCTCAAACGAAGCATTTCCAGACCTATGAATATATGAACTTTTTTCATTATTTTTACCAGTAGAATCAGTTCAGAAAGTACTCGGAACGTTATAAAAATAACTTATTATTTTAGCTCAAAATAACTTTAAAATATTTTGTTTCTAGAGTAATTCTGGGTATTGTTGACATCTACCAAGAAATACATTTTTCCTTTTTTTTTCAATATCTCTGTTGTCCTTTGAGCTACAGATAAAATAAAAAAACCATTGAGTTTGTCATTACAAAAGTAAACTTTTTTGTCTCTTATAATTTTTTTGTAAAGTTAGCGGTTTTTGAGATATTTGACATTAAAAATTCTAAACGGTCGCCATTTTGAAAATAATTAAAATAATGTTCTAATTTTTCTTACAGTGATAAAAGGTTACACAACAAATATGTGCACAAAGTTTGAGCTCAATATCTTTTCTACTTCCAAAAATATTAAGTACCTATATTGTAAAAAACACATACAGACAGACAGACCGAAAACGGAATGAGATAGGACACATGTTATATTACATTTTTTGTTTCTTTTGACATGCTGAATAACGTGATAAAGTTTGTTCATATGGTTACAAGACACCCTGTATAGGCGTAGGCGTACTACACTATTCTTACCAGTTTTTGCTTTTCACTCCCAGTGTATAAACGACGGACTTTCTCAATGATCTTTCACTACAATTTCAATCACTCAAATGGATCGATTGAAGGCGATCCGTCGCTTTATACGATTAAACGTTTCTGCAGTGACAACAACGTAGATTACATTCTAAACTAATTATATGTCTTTGGGATATTTCATCCGGTGATTGTGTAACTCGACGGATGCGTCATTGCTATAGTTTTCATACGGTAAACTAAATTTTGTATCAGACTTTAGAAAATTGTAATTCGATCTTATGAATAAAACTGGAGAAACCCGTCTTGAGTAGGAGCCTTCAGTAAAAGGTTTAACTCCTGAGTATATGTAATTGATTTTTATATGAATAATGTTTACCTTACCTTACTCTACTGGCGGTGACGTGAGTTGAGCGAATTTCCAAAATTAAGTTTATATGTTTTATGGTTACAACCGACTATTTGGGAAATTGGTCTTACACGAAGACGTTGAATAGCTACCTCCGTGTAAGAAATGAAAAAGTATAATTTGTTTGACCTTGCGGCCTAGGTTTTTTAAATGCTTCGCTTCGTTCGTAGAAGAGTTTACATCCCGGCCGTTGTTCTCTCAGAAGCTGCCCCACAGTAAAATCAATCTCGAGGATTTGAACCAAGAAGGATTCAAACAAAATTCTTCTACGTTTTGATAGATTTTGGGGAAACCAGACGAGCTATAAGATCGTGTAAAAAACAATGCAAAGTAATCTTCTACATTAATTTTTGTACATAAAACTAAAAAAAAAACCATTCGAGTACAAAAATCCCAACAACAATTTACTTTCGGTCAAAATCGTGGTTGTTGAATTTTGTTGGCTAACGAACTCGTCCGAGCCACTTAGAAAACCAACGCGTGGTGTACCAAATCGGGCTTAAAACGCGGTCGATAGATTGAGAACACATATAGCGATGTAAAACTTCCGCACCCCTTCGTAATTTAAAACCTGTTACAAATACAGTATTAACTCCAAAATTTCAGGAAATTCTGCGGATGAATTTTACCCTTATTCGGCCAAGTCAAAAATGTCGGGGGATTGCAAGTCAACAATTTCAAATATTAACCCTTATTGTGTGATACCTCATTTTAAAGCCCTCGTTGAGAGGAGAAAATTGGTGTAAAGTAAACCCCTCTCCGATATCCCAATCCAAAATAGCGGAGCCAACAAGTTTAGATTTTTCCATTTTTCTACGTATTGTATTCTACATACAATTGGATGTGTATTCATTTTAAGACACACTAGTATATCTTTATACAGAGTGTTCATTAAGTCCCTTTAACCCTCTTTATTATTTTTGTTTTTAAGTTAACAATACTTTGTAGGGCCTAAATATCTTGTGTTGCATTATAGGAAATTTTTATCTTAGTATCTTGCTTAGTTTCAAAGTAATGAACAAAGTTCTGAAAAATGATATTGTTATCATAGCATCAAGGCAGGTTATGAATTTGTTAATATTAGGAATAAGTAGGTCGTATGTTATTTTCCACAACTTTGGTTGCAAATTATTTTGAAACGAAGCAAGATATTAAGCTCTAGTTAGCGCCATTGTGTTTCTCTTTTAATAAGATTTTCGATGGTGGTAGGCTATTATATAACCTACCTTTATATTTTAAATTTCTAATCCCCCTTGCCTCCCTTAACTCCCAGGTGTTAATGGAAATATTAGAGCAAACAGCTGCTTTATCTGTTATTTTCTTCAACTGATTGCTATTGCTCGAAAATACATTCAAGAAATATATCTTTTTTCATCAGTTTTAGGCCTAATCTAAGAATTTTTCCCGACTATTTATTTTTTAAATTTATTTATTTATTCCTTAAATAAAATTACAAACAATTTACAAATTATCATCTATGGATTTAGTGCCCACATAGGCACGACTAAAAATTAAAAAAATATGGAAAAAGAGAGAAGATAAAAAAAAGAAGAAAAATACAAATTTAAAATGTATAAGAAATCATAAATAGGTCATCACCAGAACAACAACGTCACTCCTGTGCCTACACTAAAAATTCCCCTACAAAGAATCAGAATAGAACTCGAGATAAAAAATGAAAAGATAAAAAGAGCGATATATAGGTTAAACGTAATTTTATACGTACTCCGAAAAAATGACGGATTCACAATAATCCCTCCCTACCTTCCCTAACCACAAAGAAACTTGCTTTTTGTAAGCTTTAACTGTATGATTTTGAAAAAGTCTCAGGTTTTTTGGAATATTACGGAAAATTATCTGTGAAACGTAATATTATGAGTTAGAAGTGGGTACAGATCTATAAAGCCTATCTGTTCTTATACCCACTGCTTGAGAATGACGAGTAAAATGAGAATGACTCGAAATAGAAAAAATGAAATTGGAATTTTTATGCAAAAAAGTTAAAAGAGTTTTTACAAAAAGTTGCATGATATTAAAAACGTTTAAACTGCCATACAGCTCGTCAGATGGATGTCTTTTTGGTTTAAGCAGCGCCATCTTCATAACAGATCTCTGGATGACTCCTAAGGGAGCCAGTATGGATTTGCAGGCGCATCCCCAAACTATTATCCCCCCAAAAGCAAAGATTGGCAATAAGCAAAGTACAACTGTCTTATTTCCCGAAAGTATAATATTTCATTTAAATTCCTAAATACTTAGAATAAATTTCTAATGACTCAAATAGTCATCATGTGCCGACCAATTTAAGCGTTTATCAAACAAGACACCCAAGTATTTGTAGGAGTCAACTCCATCAATGTTAGAGCTTACTTAGGTAATTCCCACACGAATGTAATTTAATATGTTTATAAGGACAATCACTAATGGACCTAAGGGCTATAGGAAGGAACTTTGTTTTAGATAATGTTAAGGGTTAAAACATTTTCATCGTACCATTTTTTCACTACCGACAAATCCTTTACAACCTTCCCTTGTACTTTTCCCAACTATTACCCTCGAATAAAATGGCGGTATCGTCTGCAAATAGGTAAAAGTTCCCATCAATATCGATTTTCTAAATCCATACTGGCACCCAGACAAGAGATTATTAGTATTTAAGTACGACACTAATTGATCTTTTAAATTTTTTTCAATTATTTTAGAAAATACGCTCAGCATAGAGATAGGACGAAAATTACCGAAATCCCTCAAATCCCCAGCCTTGTATAGAGGAACAAACTTCGCCAGTTTAAAAGCCTCTGGAAACTCACCCGACTCAATGCTTAAGTTTATAATGTGATGAAGCGGTTTTACAAAAAAATTACAATTAAACTAAATAAATTTACAAATATTGATATAAAAATCTTTTTATCAAAATGAATTATAACCTATTTTACTCAGGGATAGTGTAGCTTTTTATTAGTAAAACTATTTTTTCAATCGGTTCAGTAGTTCCAGAGATTACCCCCTACATACAAACAAACAAATTTTTACCTCTTTATAATATTAGTGGACCTCTTTATATATTATATAACATTGTGAAGTTATATTCTTATTTTGTATGGGTTTGTATGTATATAACTTGGAATCAAATAAATGTCTAATCTAATATATTGTTCCGTTAGCACACTGATTTGAGATTCCTCAGAGATCGACTGTCAGGTCTAGACTGCTCCGCGCATGCGCGCAAAGTGTCAACGCTTAATACAAGCATAAAGAAGCACAATTTATCGCAGTCGTGTCGGTGTGTACAAGGAATAAAATTTCATTAGGATTCGAGTTTTTCCCGAGTACTAATATTAGTGTGCAGTCATGCTGAAATTAATTCCACAAATCTGCAGTTAGCATTGCTTGGTTGGAATGTCGCAGCATTACCCGGGCACGGGGCACGAGTCGGTGACCTGCGCGGACTGGGGCTGGGCACGCGGTATAGAAGACTTTCCTCATGCTGTACCTTACATGTTTTTATAATTAATTTATGTTTATAAAAAATAAATTAAAAAAGTTTCATAGCGAGTACGTAGCCCAATAGGATGGCCAAAACTGACATCAGAATCGTGCATAGAACACATTTACTGTGCAACAATTTTGGTTGCATTTCGTACAAATATCGTTTAGATAATTAATTGTAGGCCTATTGTAGGCCTAATTTGCTGAACGAATGTAGCACAGCATTAATTCATTACCACAGCAACAAATTTAGCAAATTTATAATCTGTTTATTATTCTTCACAGCCAATGGCTTTTTTAGGTTAGGTTAACAAAATAAAAGCAAACGAAAATCATTGAAAAGGCTTAATGTATTAAATTCAAACATCTTCAAGAAAGGCCGATACTGAACCAACATACATTTCTTGAAAGCATTTACATTTATTACCAAGGCAACCCACTTGGCAAACTTAGAATCGGTTGAAGTTTTTTAACAGCTAGGGCGTTTTTAGGTTAAGTTTGTGTAAATCTATAATATAAAAAAATCATGGCATTCACACAAAATCTTTCCCCTACTGCGTATGCATCAGGATCTAGGATGCTGCATCCCCACCACGCTACCCTGATTCAAGTGCCTCTGCATTAACTATCGTAATTTCAGTGAAAATATCAGATTATACAATGCTGTAATCTGTTTGCATTTCCTTCGCCGCGAGTCATCGCGTGGGTTGGTGAGCGAAACGCGCAGTTATGGGGCCCCTAGTGTATTATAAGCAACTTAAACGTCATTGGTTTGTCGAAATATAAGAAACGACGAGTTTTATCAACGGAATTCTTTTAAAAATACTTTTCAAATCCTTCAAAACGGTAGTATCATAAAATCACCTGGTAGCAGTAGGTACAAAACACACCAAACAAATTGAAAATACATGTAATAATTCACTTTCGTTAAATAAAAGATGAAATAAAATGAGAGAGAAATATTACAATTATGTAACATAGTGATACAAAACAATTCCTCGTAGCGAAGCACGGGTATTCAGCTAGTTTCAGTATATAAACAAAACAAAAAAGGTATTACAGATGCGCCAATTAGGATGGAGCGCGAAGAGGGGATGTGCAAGTCTCCTACGCGGCACCCACCACATTTCCCCTCTCGCGGCGGAGTACAGTCAGAGCCGCCTGCCCTACCTAATTCATGTCTGCTATGTCAGAATAAACATTCATTAAATTAAACTCTTCTATAAGCCTCCGTCTGTATTATAGCTCTTTGAAAATATTTGAGGAGTTACTAATCCCTACCATTTATAACATAATCAAAATTTCGCTCAGGAAGTACTTTTTGCTGGAAACAAGATTTTCTGAAGTACTGCAAGTACTGCCATTTTGTTAATGGCAAAGATAAAAAGTTGAAAACTAGGAGAGACATCTTAGGAGAACCTCGCTTGTCAACCTCTCACCCCCAAACTCCCTGCTATCTTTCTGTTAGCTGGTGACTACTGTACAAAATACGTTTTGTTTTAAAATTAGATTACTTTTAGGCCCCTTTCACACTGTTCGGTTATGACTGTACGTCAAAAAACCGCACGGCGAAATTCTTTTAGTGGATTGAAGAAGAGCCATAGTCTCTTCAAAATTACACGGTCACGCAAAATACCTTAGCTTTACTCTGTTGTAGCCATCCACTGCCATTGCAATCCACGGCAACCGGACGGGTCGAGGCTGCGGTAGGAGAAATTAGCAACAAGTGATGTCGCACAACCAAGTTAATTAGTTTAGGCTTTGCTGCAAAGAAGTGGCTACTGGGATTCGCCATTCGTCGAAATTAAGAGCGATCGCTCGTCGCTCGACACAGACAAATATTTTTGTCAGTCGCTCACTGGATGTTGAACGTTTCATTTCACTTTTTATTATTTAAATATGGCAAACAAGTTCTGTGGTGAAGAATGTGAAGTTTTGATTTCCTTAATGCAAAGATATCCCTCTCTATGGAATGATAGAGATAAAGATTTCAAGAATACAACTAAAAATAAGAAGCTGTGTGATGAATAACATCTTCTATGGACATTCCCTGGAGAATTGGATGTACAATAAACCGCCTTTTACGATTCAAAGAACTTCTTGTAGCCAATCAACTTTCACTCAATACAAGTAATTTGACAAGTTCACTGTTTGATGGCATGTGAAAAAGGAATTTTGTATCTCGTATGGTAGCCCTCTCCATTACCTGTAGCTCGTATTGAACCCGAGGCGTACCTCATTTAATGCAAGCTTTCACGTTCTACGTTTTGACCGTACGGCAACGCTGGCTGAGCCGCCTTCATGCCAAGTGTTTAGTTTCTTAGTTTCAGCAGTTATTAGTTATTTTATTTATTAGTTATTTATTTAAACAAACGGCAGCTGATAAAATTGCATATTCAAACTTTTCAAAAAGTGTAAAAGTTTACTGAACAATTATTTGTTAAAGAAGAGAAAGAATTTGTGTATTTCCAAACCATGGCGGTCACTTTCCACCCCTACAACAGTTTCCATTTCCCCCATTTTTTCCGATTTTCCCATTAAAAAAAAGAAAAGAAAATTCGATCACGCAGTTGAACCGCTGAGTTGAGCGAATTTCAAAAATTAAGTTTGTATGTTCAAAGGTTTCAACTAACTATTTGGGAAATTGGTCTACTCACGAAGGCACTGAATGGTTGACTGTGTGTACGAAATATATTATTAGAATTTGTTTGCACCTCCGCCTCAAGCCCCGGACTACGCATTGCTTTGCAGCGAGTCTGCACCTTGAGCTTGCGGGATCAGATTATGAACTGTTCGCAGCAGAAAATCTCGATTCGCGAATTTGCATCCCGGCTTTCAGCCTTTGATCAGAAGCTGCCCTCACGGTAAAATCCCCTCCTCCCTTGGATTTGAACCGGGTACCTTTATGGTATTTTACGTTTTGATCGATTTCGTGGGAACCAGACGGGCCATATAAAGTCGTGTGAAAAACAAAATGTGCAGAATAATCTCCTGTGTTTATTTGTTTACATAAAACCCCAAAAAAGTTTCATTCTAGTTCGAAAAATCTCAAAAAAGTGTTACTTCTTGTCGAAAAACGTGCTTCCGGTTGTTGGATTTTTCGGCTAACGATCTCCGAGTGACTTAGAAAACCATCGTGTGTATGCCTAAAAAAATTGGACCAAATCGGATGTAAAATGCTGCCGTTACAGTGCGAACACA
>JAGFPH010000095.1:655069-671021 GCA_018207615.1 Philaenus spumarius
TGCCCACTCAGTGAGGTATCTTTTTAAGTTTTTCTCAAATTCACACTGAGAATCTATTTCTTTCAAATACTGAGGCGACATTGTACAACTTCAAACCTGAGTAATACACCCCATGTTCAAACACTTTCAGTCTATGAATTGGATATCGTAGTATTTGCTGATGGAAGGAATACCCATGTTGGTGCTGACTGACACCACTCTTGTGTGATTTAAAATAGAGCAAAACATTCAAAATATAAATACATGGCAGGGTTAAAAATTTGATTTTTGAAATTATATCTCTAAATGAATCTCTATACTTCAAATTATAAATTATTCTAGTTATTTTCTTTTGTAGACGAACTATTTTTATGATCTCTGCAGAATTACCCCAAAAATCTGAGATGTGAGTAAACATAAGCATAATACGCGGTCTTAATTGTTTTTGAGATTGCATGAATTGAGATTCTTTTGAAATCGCTGTGCACTCCTTTTTAAAAAAAACACCGTGGTAATAACTTCCATGCATACCATGCAGCCTAATTTACCATTTATTTAGGCTATCGAGCCAAGGAAACGAATCTTTCTTTCGAACCCACATTTTCCTACTCCCCTATAGTGGGACAATTTGTTCGGCCTATATTACTGCCCGGTTCAAAGTTTAATTCACTATCGTTGTCAGCGCACATAGATGAACATTTGCTTTTACTTACATTAAGAGATATTTGTGGTACCCACATATAGGTTGGCGTCAGTATTCAGTTTTGTGGTAGGCCTACATGTTTCATTTTTTGAAGGTACCGAAACATTAGAGTCTGGTTCCGAGTGTAGATCTCACTTTTATGTTGATTAAAAGAGTACAGTAATGCTTTTTGCGTTTTCACCATGGAAATAAGCAGTTAAATATAAAGAGTATACTTGTACTTTTAAAAACTGTATGCCACTTAAACCAACATACTATTATGCTTATTTGAAAATCTCAATTAAAGAACTGCAGCATACACAAACGTAAATAACTTAACTATCGGTTGATTTCAACTTTCAAGTTACAAGACGATAGTCTCCGGCTGCAACGAAGAGAGTAGAATCATGAAGTGCCGTCGGACGACAGCAAGACCAACTCTGCTCCCCCATCACGTTCAACTAATACCCGCCCTTTTTCAGTACGTATCAAAGATAATTAATTTGACTATTATTAAATACAACCAATAAGTAAATTTTCTAGCGAACAAAATTAAAATTAATAAAGCTGTGTGGGTACGTCAGTCTCCCGTGTTAATGTCCCACTACACCCATGAGAGGGGGTTTGTATGGTGTACCCCCACCAAAATACCAAAAACGTATAGAACCATATTAGTGGAAAATTTAACTACCTTAAAAAGTTATCGAACAAACTAAGCTCTAAATTGAAGGGTTTACGAGATATTTGCAAAAACCCTCGAAAACATACAGTTTTTACACCTTCCACCCCTCCCACCCCAAAACCCGACGCTATTTCAGTGGTGACTTTTTACCAAATTTAGAGCAAAGGGTCAACCACATGTCTGCTGAACTGTATTATCAAAACATACCACGTAATGTTAATTACACGGTAACTCGTGGAGAAATTGTTAATTTAGACCATATCTACAGAAACACCTTACTTTACCCCCTCCAAATCTCCAAAACTATTGATCGCAGCAAAAAACTGTATAAACTATTTTTGTAGAGAATTTAATGCACTTTAAAAAATTATAGATCAAACTAACCTCTAAAGTGAAGAGTTTACGAGATATTTGAAAAAAAAACACTCCATTTTTACACCTTCCCCCTCCCACCCCACCCCAAACCCAACGCTATTTCGGTGGAGACTTTTTACCACATTTAGAGCAAAGGGTAATGAACAACTTACAACAATCAGATCTTTGTTTTTTTGGATTCTCCAGTTTAGGTCTAATTTGACTGTACTAGAAGTGCAAAGCAAGCAGAGTTAAGTTTATTTAAAAGAGAATTGATATGACATTTTCAGTTTAATTTCTCATCAATAACGATTTCTACGAGTTTTGAAGAGTCAGTGCTTGTAATAATGGTTTCTAAAAAGGGCAAAATAATCTTACTTCTTACATATTTTGATTCAAAATGAATCATTTGTGTTTACTTGGGTTTAATGTTAAACCGTTAACTGAAAATCAATCCTCAGCCGTAGTTAATACCAATGACAAGGATTTCTCTAAATCTTTTTAATGTTTTCTCCAGAAATTGTCAGAGTGGCATTATCACCAAATAATACAGCTTTAGTTCCCCCTAAACAGATCAGGAACAGTAGAGGTCCCCATATTGAGCCGTGGGGAACCCCTCGTTTATTAATTTGTCAAGACGAATTATAAGACTTACGAGAGTCTGTATAATATAATATTATTTGCATTCTGATAGCTAAATAACACTGAAACCAATCATTTGCTGTTCCATGTATACCATAATAATTTAATTTACTGAAAAGAATTACAAGGTCGACACAGTCAAAAGCCTTAGACAGGTCACAAATGACAGATGCAACATGACATCTTTTGTCAATTGAAGTTACTACAAACTCAACTAGTTCATAAATACTAGACCAGCGAAAATGCTTGAAAATCGTACTGAATTGTATTCCATCTCTGAAGCCTTTTAAAAGAATATCCCCTAGGTTATCAAACTCAAAATTCTCAAAACTAGTTTAAAAAAAATCCAGGTGTGCTTAAGACCACACAGGAGAAGTGTAAACTTTTTAACACATCTTACGAAATGAGGAAGCGCCATGTCCAATTCAGAGGCATTAACAAATAAACTATTTTAACACAATTTACGAAATGAGGAAGCACAGTGTCCATTTCAGAGGTATTACCGAGTAAACTATATACTCTGATATATACACATGTGAACTATATATAGTAGAGGGTGATGGAAAAAGCGTGACGGAAAAAGCGTGACGGTAAAATCCGAATCACCGCCCGCAATTTTTAGACTAGGTGCGCCTATAGAAGTTTATACCAATAAATGTTAACTGAGAATCAATTCTATGAGCGAAATTTTTTTCATTACTCGCCATATAATATTTACGAGTTATAACGCCAATTACCAACAACAACGTCACCAAAAAACAATACAATCGACCAAACAAAGCAAACTCACGCATACCAAGATGGCTAGAGAAAGGCTCACCCTCTCATTCCTCTCTTCTATAAGTAAAAACAATGCTCATGCTTGAACTATTGTAAACAAAATAAATAAGTATAATATGTAAAAAAAAAACCAGCCTACGCAATACTGACTTTTAAATTAATCTCATAAAATAAAAAGACCTGACTAATTATTAATATACATGTTGTCCTTCACTGATAATTAACATTGAAAGGGCTGAAAATAAATCTAAGGCAGTCTGGGAAGTTGTGCGACGAGAAACTGGTGGTATCAACGCCTTATGTGATGCTAATACCATAGATCATGACTAATAAATAAATCTTGCAGTGTGAACACATATATACAATTTTAATGACATCACAAAACGTGTTCTGGGGATCATGATAGGTGCTCATTTACTACTCCCCGCCTTGGGTCTCACCATAAGGGTCACTGAAATATCTCACATTTCCTATGGAAATTCGCTAATAACGCAGCGTTCCGCGTCCATTTGCAGAATGTAGGTACAGTACCGTACTAGAATCTGAAGAATCAAGTAACCCTGTACAACAGTATGTGGGAGTGCGCGCGTGTGCTTAGTTTATTTAAACAATTGAAGGTACAATGTCCTGCATGAGTCTATCCAGATGTAAATAGTTAACGCTTTGACAAGAAGCAGTGTTTGAGATTGGATTATTTAAAGAATGTTTTGTTAATGTCCGATTTACCACCAGCTCTTTTACCTGATATAACCTGATGTGTTTAGGGTTAACATTTTGCCACCTTGAATGTACAGGTGTTTTTGAATTTCAAATTAAGGTAGTAGGCATAGGCCACTCTATGGAGTGAGTGAAACGGCCTTTCTGTGTAGTGGGCGTTGTAGTAGTAGCGCATACAGTTTTGTTAGTGAATTTCCATAGGAAAGACGAGCTATTGCAATGACCCTTATGGTGAGACCTAAGGCCGGGAGTAGTATAGCACCGATCATGGTCCAAAACATGTTTTTTAGTGTCATTAATAATATATATACTAGTTGAACCAGGAATGCTTCGCTATTGCTTGATTTAATTTAAAGGGTAGTTATTCCATTTCATTACATTGACTTAAGTAATTGAATTGCAAAATGGTATTTATGCCACTTAGGAATATAACTACACAAATTTAGATTTATAGTTTGTAAACCTTTATAGATGATACAGTAAACCTTTTGTTTGATTTTACCTAATCTAAAATAACTGATAGTTGTGAAAATTTAAAAAAATCATGATTCTAAATTAGCCCAATTAGTTGCAAATAAACAAGTTTTGGTTCATTGCAGGCCTAACCGAAAATTATGTTCAGTTTTTGATCCAAATCAGTTTTATATATATATTATGTAACAACCAATGTTTGAATTGAATTAAAATATAAGCATTTTCAGTTGATTTTGTTTTTGTTTGCTTTAAGTTGGCCAATCTAACCTAAAAACGCTGTTGGTATTGAATAATAATAAACTCATTGTAATTATAATTATAATTTTCCGGGAAACTTTTAAAATTTTTCTTTTCATAAAAACCTAATTCGGACTATTACGAACATTTTAAAACAAACAATAGCCAGATTGGTCCAGCCGTTCTCAAGTGATAGGCTTACCAACGAACAGCATTTATTATGTAGATTTATATGTATATATGAGTTCGCACTCTAACGGCCGAACTTTACGTACGATCTGGTCCAAATTTGGTACACAGGATGGTTTTTAAGTCGCTCTAGGACGAGTTAATTAGCTGAAAATATCCAACAACCGGAAGGATATAACAACCTAGTAAATATAGTAGGCTACTCCAAATAATAATTGATCAATAATATGTTTTTTTGACAAATCAGATGTGTGTAGTCTTTTGATAAGTTTATATAATTTCAGAATGTGTTCCTGCATCTCATTTTGCGCTCGACCCTACAGAAATATTTTTTTAAAATAAAAAAATGCTGTTCTATTAGATCTGATAAAGTAATAATAACAACAGGGAACGAAGTGAAATTTCAACAAACTAATTACTAAAGCAAACTTATTATTTTAAACATTAACATTCTTTCAGTGTTTTATCAATAGGCAGCAAATATTTGTTTTCTAATTTGGTAAAATAATGTCTTTACAAAATGTAATATAACGTCACCTTTTAGATGGCCTAGTCTAAACTCTAAAGTAGTTGTTTTGAAATTTTTATAAACTGACCAAACTTGTGTCACTCACGCTCATAAAAGTAGGTATCCATAGTTGTTTGCCTAATAATTAAAATCGTGCACTTGTAGGTAGATTGGAGGAAACGGATAGTGGTACAATAATAGTTTTGATGACCTAACTAATGACATGGGGGAGAGGAATAACACATGTAAACGCTAATTGCAATAGCAATTCGAGCCTATGTAAAACCGAACTATGGTATACTGAATACCACACTACCGTCTGAGATATCGCCATTCCCAGTGTCATTTACTCCAACTTCTTTTCATCTATACTAATATTATAAAGAGGTAAAATTTGTTTGTTTGTATGTAGGATAAAATCTCTGGAACTATTGAACCGATTGAAAAAATAGTTTTACTAATAAAAAGCTACACTATCCCTGAGTAACATAGGCAGAATTAATTTTGATTTAAGGGTTGAAAGAACCTCTAAAACAATAAATATTAATTGTTATACTTTCCTTAAAGCTGAAAGTTTGTACATTTATTTCTTACAAGATACATAGAAAAAGTATACTAGATTTGTATTTTGCCGCGTGCTGCTAAGGGGTAAAAATGTGATAACAGCCCCTAAAACTATAAACATGAATTGATATATTTTCCTTAAAGTTAGTGAGCTGAAAATTTGTACATTTATTTCTTACAAGGTGCATAGAAAATGTATCATAGATTTACATTTTGTCGCGTGCTGCTAAGAGGTGAAAATGTAGTAACAGCCCCTATTAAAAAATGTTGATTGATACACTTTCCTTAAAGCTAGAGAACTGAAAATTTAGCACTTATTAATTTTAAATGTTTTATAGAAAATAAAATAAAATAATAACATTAGACGTAATTTAAATAGTTACGTCTAATAGGTGAACAGGGGGCTAACAGCCCCTTTACAATAAAAATAAATTGTTATACTTCTCATAATTAACACCTTTGTTTCATAAGTGGTAATATGTTTGCATCACCGCGGGGGCTGGCGAGTGAAGCGAGCAGGGGGCGGAACCCTCTAGTAATACAGTAAATATTTAAATAAACATTTATAACAACTTTTTTAAAATGCACTAAAAAGTATAAAATAATTTCTCCTTTAAAGTATTCATAATCTTTTATAGGCTACTGATATTCCTAAAAACTGGTGTTGGTGAATTTAGAATAATCAAAATGATTACAAAATTCAAAACAAAAACGTGAGGCTCATGTAATATTTGTAGATAGTTGATGCATGGATGCAACAGTAAGTGTTATAGGTAGTAACTCTAATGGCGAAAACTCAAATGATAGTTCCAATCAATTGCACTGCAAGATAATTACTGGTGAAAATTTATTCATAAATTATATATTATTATATTATGAACTCGTCCGAGCGACTTAGAAAACCAAGGTGTGTACCAAATTGGGCGTAAAATGCGGCCGTTAGAATGCTGACACATATTCAAAGTGTTCATAAAGTCTCTTTAATTAATCCCATTTATTATTTTCGTTACAGAAAATAAGTTAACGAAACTGTATATATATATCTTGTGTTGCATAACAGGACACATTTTTTGACATAGCCGAACCTCCATGATTTTGAGGGAGTAAGGGGTTAACAATTTCAAATATAAAGGTAGGTCATGTAATACACCATTGAAAAGCTTATTAAAAGATAAGCAGAATGTCGCAAGCATAGAGCTTAGTGTCTTTTGCTTCGTTTCGAAGGAACGGATAAAAGTTCTGGAATATTATATTTTTATCATAACATCAAAGCAGGTTATTAATTTGTTAACATTAGGAATAAGTAAGTTGTAGATTGAGGTTAAATGTAATACATTTTAAAAATAGAAACTGTTAACAAATAAATATAGTACGGTACCACTAATTTAGCAGAGTTTCTATGTCTACATGAAAAACCTTTGGGGGAAAATGTAAATGGAACCGGGAATACAACCCTTGATCTTTGCTCCTGACTTTCTATGCTGCATGTGTAACTGATAAGCACCACTTTTCATGTACTGATAGTTTAGCAATACTTCCCTCATTTTGTTTCTGATATTTGTTATGACAGCACTCAGGTTTGCCTTTTTACAAATGAATAGCTCAAATGAAGACAAGATGGAAATGACTTTTTTTACGGACAAGAACCTGCTTTATTGTTATAATAAAAATATCCCAGAACTTTGATTGCCCATTACTTTGAAACGAAGTAAGATATTAAGCTCTAGTTTGCGCCATTGTGTTTTACTTTTAATAAAATTTTCAATTGTGTATTACATGGCCTACCTTTATTTTGAAATTGTTAACCATCCTTACCCCCCTAAGCCCCTAAAATTCATAGAGGGTCAGATATGTCAACAAATTTGTCCTGCTATGCAATACAAGATAATATATACAAAGTTTTGTTAACTTATTTTCAGTAACCAAAATAATAAGGGGGTTAAAGGGACTTTATGAACATTCTGTAAATATAAATATACAATTTTTAATGACACCCAAAACGTGTTGATCACTCCGACACACTAGACTCATTGCAATAGCTCATCTTTCCTACTGAAATTCGCTAATAACCTTAAAAGTTTCACATAGTTGTTGATTTAGAACGGCTGATGGATAAAAACAGCTTATGGACGAAAACAGCTGTTATATTTTAACGAATGCAACTTTGCGCATGCGCTATATTATTCAGTAACCGTGGACCGTATTAACCATAGTGGGTTAAGAAAAAGTATATAAAAACACTTGCAGCTAACAGTACTTAGACATTTATTAGCACGAATATATTAGTTTAAATTTTTAATTCAATTTTAATATTCATGTAATATTTTGGTGTTTGGTGACACTCGATTTTCCGGTACAAACCGTTGAAAATCGACGAGTTAAATCGACTAATCGAACTTCGCTAACAATATAATTCAGCGAGAAACGAAACGCGTTCTAACGAGCAGTGGGAGAAATGACAATGGACGCATTAAATGGTAGGTTGAAGTAGTGGCGGGTCGAGCCGAACCACTGTCCTTACAAATTACCGGGTACCTGGATGTCATTAGTTTGTAAATTGCTTTTAACAAGGCCTAAGGGCACTTTGCTGCGAGAATGGGCAACTTTAATGTTACCAAATTAACGATTGTGTTAGTATCTACGAAAATTCCGACCTAATTGTCAGGTATAAAAGTGGAGGTTTTTTGTCGCTCGACCAGGTGTGGGGCCCCGTGTGTGGGAACTACATTAGTCTTTGCTTTTACACGGTTTTATTTTTAGCTTATCATTTTGTTAGGCCGTGTTTTGTCAGGTACTTGGTGTGTTTTAAGTGTTTGGTTATTGATGAAGCTATTCTCAGTGACGTCACACGTCCGCGCCTGCCGTTCTTCACAAAATTTTTGTGTTTGCAAAACATTAAGCACATTAAATGGTTTTATTTGTACTGTATGTTAGTAATAATTCCATAATACGCACGTTTAGGTTAGAAACGTTTTTTTAAGTGTAAACTTCTGTAGGAGCACTTCGTCAAAAAATTGCGGGCAATCAATCGGATTTTACCCTGTACTATATATAGTACACATGTGTATATAGCAGAGCATATATTTTACTTAGTAATACCTCTGAAATGGACATTGTGCTTCCTCATTTTGTAAGTTGTGTTAAAATAGTTGACTCTGAAATAGACATTGTGCTTCCTCTTTTTGTAGATTGCGTCAAAATAGTTGACTTGGTAATACCTCGGAAATGGACATTGTGCTTCCTCATTTTGTAGATTGTGTCAAAATATTTTACTTGGTAATACCTCTGAAATGGACATTGTGCTTAATTATTTTGTAAGTTGTAATAAAATAGTTTACTAGTTTGTGTTAAAATAAACAAATTTCAGATTAAACCAATATGACCAACGGTTTATATTCATTATAGATTTCTTTTCTGTCGGCAGTCCCTTTTTTATTAGTATTTATTCTTGAAAACCATTAAAATTAGAACAAAGAAACATATAATTTCCTCGAAAACTGCATCACATTTATATATATGTATCTATCTATTTCTATATTTATTTAACTATATGAATAAAAGGCTTTGTCCGGACTGACATGTATATTCTTAAGGGGTCATAAACGCACACTAAGAAAGGATTTTGCAAAATTTTAGAGTAAAAATAGTGAACATTCTGATAAAACATCACTTCATATCAAAAGCTTAGCAACACACGATTGTATAAATTCATTAAAATAGCAACCAACTTAACAAATTTATAATCAGTTTATTATTCTTCACAACCAACATCTTTTTAGGCATGTTTTAGTTTATGTTAACAATGTGAAAAGAAAACACGAAGGAAAAATCAATGAAAAATGCTTACTGTAGGCTATTATAATTAAATTCAAACATCTGTTGTTACGTATTATAAAACAGCTGATTTGGATCAAAAACTTAAATAAAATTTTAGGTTAGGCCTACAATGACGCAAAACACGTTTATTTGAAACCAATTTGGCACATTTAGAATCAGGTGCCAATTCTTCACAACTAACAGTTTTTTTTTAGATTAGTTCAAAGCAAACAAAATGCTTGTGAATTATATATAAGTCAGCCATCTGGTGTTACATAATATATTGTTTCCTTTAGTTCATAATGTATTTGTTTGGAATGTTGATTATTTAAATATTAGTGTTGAAATTACAACGCATGCCGTAATTCGAGTTATTGGTGTTTGTCGTGTCTATTTCGATCTCTGTCTTACATTAGCTACGTTAGTCACCTCTTGGTAGTTATTTCCAATAATCTGTTTGCATTGGCTTCGTCATGGGTCGTGGCAGGAGTTGGTGAGCGAAGCGAGTACTAAATGAATATAAACAAAGTGTCAAATATAATCTACCTATTCTATGTATGCTAATAAGTGACAGTAGCTTAATATCTATTATATATAAATGAATGAAGCCCCTAGTATATAAAGGGGCTTTGTCATGAATGACTGACAATAGAATCAACATAGAGCTAAATCTATTTAAGATACAAATGTGAAAATTTAAATGTATATTCTTATGGGGTCTTTAGACCTCAGTATAAGAAAGGATTTTGCAAAACATTTGATATTTCATGGTGAAAATAGCGAAAATTTTGTGGTTTAATCCCAGTTCTATAACAGCTGATTCAGATAAAAAGCCTAGCAATCATCTTTGATGAATACATTTGCATTCATTACCTCTATAATATAAAAGGTTCACTCCCATTCCTATAACAGATAAAAAATCTGACTTGAATCAAAAGCTTAGCAACACTAGATGTGGACTATTCTAAACCAACACATGTTTGTTGAATGCATTTACGTTCATTACACCATATAGCAACCAAAACTTAGAAAAGTTAGTGTCAGTTTATTACTGTTCATAACCAACAGCTTTTTATTACTTTCTCACTATACTATAGAGAAAGTATAGTGATCGCAAAAAATCGATGTTGAGATTTTTGTGGAAATATCCGTTTTGGGACCCCCTGAGTCCAAAAAAGTGGTTTTTACAAAATGTCGGTATGTCTGTATATCTGTATGTATGTCTGTATGTATACAAAGCTAGAGCGAAAACTATTCGATAGATTTCAAACAAATTTTGCACCAGATATGTCAAGTAGGCCTGTATATATGCTCGAAAACGATTTTGAAAAACAACCCCCTTTTTGGCAAAAAAACCCCCCAAAAAATCAGTTATTATTTTTTTATAAAAAACGGCTCAAACGATTTTGATAAAATTTTGTTTCTTTGTAGCCTTTAATGTACCCTACTACATGCAAAAAACAGCATCTTTCTAAAAATTCTCGTTTAGCTAATAATAATAACTGATTTTTGGGGTTTTTTGGCCATAAAGGAGGTTGTTTTTCCAAATTTTTCAAACCTTTTTTTCGTGCATATATACAGGCTTAATTGACGTGATTGGTGCAAATTTGTTCGAAATCGATCGAATATTTTTCTCTCTAGATAATAATAATACTATTTATTAGTTAATCTTCTACATTAATAAAAAAATCACCTCGCCTACCCCACCCTACAAGTCACAGTGAATCTGTTTAGTAATTTAAATATGTTTGTGAGAAAGTATGTGACAGTTCCTGGTACCGTTTATTAGGGTTGGTTAGTTAAACAAAAGCAAACACAACAAAATGAACGGACCTGCTCGTTACACATTTTGTTACATAAGCCTATTATAAATCAAACAGCTGATTTGGATTAAAAACTTGACACAATTTTAGGTTAGGCATATACCGTACCAAAACACGTTTTTATAAGCATTTATTATTTGCATCATGGTAGCCTTACTTTTATTAATGTACATCACATATCTCATTTTACAAAATCTTTAGAAAAAGCTTTGTTTAATTCATTTTGTTGCAAAATTTAAAACAAATATTTAATAAAAAAATCTGGAAATTGGTTGACCGTGCAGGCCAACCCTAGAACTTCCCGCATAGTTTGAATTTTAAACGCTTAAAATGAGTTTTTTTGTTAAAATACCAAAAAACGAAAATTTGTGAATTTTTAAACAACGATAACTTTTGAATGCGTCGTTCGATTTTCATTTAAAAAAAAGCATTCTACGCAGTTTTTAAAGCACAAAAAGATAATGTACAGGTTTATATTGATTGGTTGAGAAATCTGAAAGATATGTTAAAAAAAATACCAAAAAACGAAAATTTGTGAAGTTTTAAACAACGATAACTTTTGAATGCGTCGTTCGATTTTCATTTTTAAAAAAATATTCTACGCAGTTTTTAAAGCACAAAAAGAAAATGTACAGGTTTATATTGATTGGTTGAGAAATCTGGAAGATATGTTAAAAAAATACCAAAAAATACCAAAAAACGAAAATTTGTGAATTTTTAAACAACGATAACTTTTGAATGCGTCGTCCGATTTTCATTTTCAAAAAAGCAGTCGACGCAGTTTTTTAAGCACAAAAAATTTATACATGGTTTTATTATGATTTTTTCGCACGCTTTAAAGTTATTTTTAAAAAACATAAAAATTCCAAAAAAAATTTAGGTTATTTTTTAAAATTTCTCCGGATTGGCTCGATGGATTAACTCTCAAATCTAATCAGATCTAAGTTTTGATACACCCTTTCGAATGACATGACGTAGAATTCAATCGGTTGATTCGTTTTTGAGAAACTGTACGACAAAAATTTATTTACACACATACATCCACACACACACACACACACACACACACACACACACGGTCGGACACCTCGGCGGGAATAGTCAGAATGGCTTCCTGGGACCTCAAAACGTGGAGATTTAATGAAAACTCGACTTTCGAAAATCGGACCGAAATCAATAACTTCCCTTTATTGGTAGCGGGAAGTTAAAAATAACTTGGAAATCTATTACTGGTAAACCAATAAATGGGAAACAGAAAATAAGAATGAATATTTACTGAAATTTATATAACAGACTATTAAGTAATTAAGTCTAAATAATTATATCATTCAATTTGTATCATTTCATTTTTAAAACCCCAGTAGCATGAGAGCTAATTGAGAACACAAACATATGAATTTTACTACTGAAATATTATGGTGAATAAAGAAATGCAAATAAATCGACCACGCAGCTGAACCGCTGACGTGAGTTGAGCGAATTTCAAAAAGTAAGTTTATATGTTTTCGGGTTTCAACCAACTATTTGGGAAATTGTTTTACTCATGAAGGCGTTGAATAGCTGATCGTGTACGAAATATATTAGTAGAATTTGTTTGTAACTCCAGTTCCAGCTCACGTGCTGCTTCGTTCCACTCGCACCGGAAAAACTCGCTTTGCGCTCGCTTCGCTTCGCTCGGATCGGAAGATGCCCCCCGGTAAAACCACCCACAGGTGGATTAGAACCGGATACATTTATGGTTTATTACGTTTTGATCGATTTTGGGGGAACCAAGCGAGCCATAAGGTCGTGTAAAAAACAAAATGTGCGGAATAATACGCTACATTTATTTTATTTGATAAAACTATAAAAAGTTTAATTTCCGTACGAAAAACCTAAAAAGAAAAGCTGAAACATGTTCGGAAGAGGTTTTGCCTACCAAATTGCATTCGGGTGATGACTCCCAAACCATTAATTGGTGTTAGCATTCCTCCATCGGTTGAATGTAATTGGAAACATTTGAAACAACATACATTTACGTAACTTAAATACCATCTTTAGATTTATTACTTGTTATTTTAATTAGAGTTTTATTCATTTTTATGTAACAGGGCCCTTTACAACCCTGTGACAAGTTGTTATTGTGTAATTATTGTTGTTATTTTATCGTGCAGTGTCTGTAGTGTGTGTAAATTAAAAGTTGAACTTGTACCGTGTTTGATCGTATTATCTCAATTACTTATTAAGTCTATGAGCATTACGCGAATGCTCTTCGTTTTCCAGGCGATGATAACCACCCAGGTTTTTCGCCTATAAAAAAAAAATTGTTACTTCCGGTCAAAAGGACTTAAAATGCAGCCGCTAGAATGCGAACACACACACACATATATATAATTTTTAATGACACCCCAAAACGTGTTCTGGGGACCATGATCGGTGCTTATTTACCACTCCCGACCTTAGGTCTCACCATAAGGGTTACTGCAATAGCTCATCTTTCCTATGGAAATTCGCTAATAACTGCATAACTGTAATTATTCGAAAACAGATAAACTGAATAATATAATTTATTTCTTGAAGTGAAAATGCATAGCCTAAGTTTACTAAGGGGCATATTACACTGTTAAAGTGGTTTGTCAAATAATTTGTCAAACCTTTGTCAAAGATCTTTGATGAACATCTTTGAAATGAAAGATTTGTCAAAGAATATGCCTACATATTACACCTGTTCAATTTCTTTGACCAACTTTGATATTAAATTAGATTTATTTTGGGATTATGTTTCAGTTTGTTCTAATTTTTTTATTATTTTATTAACTATTTTTACAAAATTACAGTTGAACGATCGTAATTCATATAATAACGGGTTAAGATTTCAAAAAATAATCTTAAAAGAACTTGTAAATTGACTTTTAGAATAAAGTAAACATAATGAAAGTCTCTTTAATGTTTTACAAAAAATAAACTTAGGCTACACTGCCAACCCTAATATTACAGACTGCAAAACATTATTTGTAATTTCTTCTGAAGTTTTTGCCTTACATCGCGATTTTTATAAGCATTCGTGTTAATGTTTTACAAACAATATTCTTTTTCATAATTAAAATTAAAGTTGTCATAGCTTCAAACACTCCATGTCAATTTTTCCATCGTATTAAAAATATAAAAGTTAAGAAACAGAAAGAATATAATGAAAACAGAAAAAATGTATATTATTTTGAGGTTAGGAGGTTATCTAAAAAATGCGTACTATAATATATTAGTACTTTGTTCTTATTCTTTTTTGAAAATCTTTGTCAAAGATTACAACATGTCAAAGATTCGTCAAAGTTTGATGAACGAATTATTTCGTCAAAGAATCGTCAAAGAACCGTCAAATTTTTTTGATGTCAAATCTTTGATCAAAGAATTTGACGTTTATTTGATAGTGTAATATGTACCTTATGTACTGCTATACCAACAAGATTAATATAGACGAAACAATATTACCATTGGTAAAAACTGCATACGCACACACTTATGTCTTATTATCTGCAAATCAAAACACGAAAATGAAAGTGAACATTTTGATGAGTAAACATACACACATATAAACTAAGCTGAAACTGTAACTTATTATTTATGTACATTAAACTAATCTGTACCTTTATTATACTTCTTCCTGGGACTTATGTAGATTGCAGAACTTAAAAAATACAATATAATGGTTGTTCCGCCTTGTCCACACTATAGGAGACAAAGTCTCGCAATTGTCTTTAGACGGTCTCTCGACTTTCTCGTGTCCACACTCAAATGTTTGTCTCTGGCCAGTTGGTTGGTAGACATGGCTGAAGTAGTTGCTATTGCTGCTTGTGCCGTTATTATTGTTATTAATGAAAAAGGAGAAAAAGAATACGTTGGTGAAGGCGTGAGATTTTTGCGGTTTTTTTAAAGTCAGTCACCTACACTTCCTATTTCCAGTCAAATCTTCGACCTTAAGTTTTTTTGTGCGGTTTTTATAATCAGGGGATGTAACGTCCCATTATTAACCTTTGGTAATCTTCAACAAATAATCAAAGTTTTTCGTTAGGCCACATTTTGTAACTAAAAAACGTAAAACGTCTACACTCAAAGGTTCCAAGGCAGAGACTGTCCTCAACACGTCCAAATTACGACTTATTACGCAACATTGACTACCGATTGTCTCACGCCTCCCATTTCGGTCTCTAGATATGGTATTTGTATACAGATTGTCTCAGCAACCGTCTATAGACAATCCAGAGACATTGTCTTCAGACCAAAATTGCTAGATATTGTCTCCTAGTGTGGGCAAGGCCTAAGAGCTCAATTTGACCAGAAGTTGACTTAAGTACTTTTACCCAATGGCCACAGATTTTTGAAGTGTAAACTTCTAAAGGCCCACCGCGTCCAACAAATTTTGCGGGCGGTGAATCGGATTTTACCGTCACGCATTTTCCCGTCACATTCTACTACATATAGTACACATGTGTTTGTAGCAGAGTATATAGTTTACTTGGTAATACCTC
>JAGFPH010000095.1:671031-686501 GCA_018207615.1 Philaenus spumarius
GGTATACCTCTGAAATCGACATTGTGCTTCATCAATTCGTAAGTTGTGTTAAAACAGTTTACTTGGTAATACCTCTGAAATGGACATTGTACTACCTCATTTTGTAAGTTGTGTTAAAACAGTTTACTTGGTAATACCTCTGAAATGGACATTGTGCTTCATCATTTCGTAAGTTGTGTTAAAATGGTTTACTTGGTAGTGTTGTAATAATCAAACTTCATATTAAACCAATATGACCAACGATTTATATTCATTACAGTTTTCACTTATGTCGGTAGTCCCGCGACTGCTTTCTTTTTTTTTCTTTAGAAATTATTTGGGATAAAATATTTACCAAACACCTTTGGCAGTCGACCAATACATAGTCGATTTATCTAAAAGGTGATTAAATAAGAAAAGTTGAATCAATCTCAACACGAGCGTTCTCACTCAATTGTTTCAATCAAGTTGAGTTGGCGGATAGATGACCAAACTAATGGAATCATTCGACGGTATCTTGTGAACCCCTTCCGTATATGCAACTACACATACGCACATGCGCAGTAGAGAGCTTAAACAATGAAGTGTATTTCTTTCTAATAAAAGTTGTCTATACTTTTAAGTTTCCTTGATCTTTTAAAATTAACTAGGCTTGTTCAGTATACGAGTATACGAACTAGTTAAAATTCCTGTTGGTAGGCGAAATCTTATGACAAATAATTCGATCACGCAGCTGAACAGATGTAAGTTTAGCGAATTTCCAAAATTAAATTTATTTGTTTAAACAATTTTGGGGATTGGTCTACTCACAAAGGCGTTGAATATGTGGCTGTGCGTACGAAATATATTAGTCGAATTTGTTTGAACCTAAGCCTCCAGCTTCGACTCACGCGCTATTTCGTTCCACTCGCAGCGGAAAAAAACTCGCTTTGCAAGGGTACTTTTAGGGTATTTTACGTTTTGATCTATTTTAAGGAAACAAAGTGAGCTATAAGGTAGTGTAAAACACCAAAAGGTGCGGCATAATATGCTACATTTATTTGTCTAGATAAAACCACGAAAAATTTAATTCTGGTACGAAGAATATTAAAAAGTGTTACTTAAGGTAAAAAAAACGCGCTTCCGTTTGATGGAAAGTTTTGGTAACAAACTCGTTCAGGTGACTTGGACAACCAACGTGTGTACCAAATTTAAAATGTGACCGTTAGAGTGCGAACACATATATACATATAACTTTTTAATTACACCCCAAAACATGTTCTGGGGAACCATGATTGGTGCTCATTTACTACTCCCGACCTTAGGTCTCACCATAAGGGTCACTGCAATAGGTCATGTTTCTTCCTATGGGAATTCCCTAATAAGGATGCTGTGGAAAACACATAAACAGTTTCTAACACAGTTTTTACTAAAATAAATAAATTAATTGCAATTTTACGTAAAATTTCGTACGTAAAGGGAAATGCGTTTTCACCTATTACAGAATTGAAATACAAGTTTAAAAAACGATTATAGAAAGTAATATTAATTTTATTAGGCCTAAAAGTTTCTATTTACTTAGATGAAATGCGGTAGAGCATCTCCTAAAGTCGTTGCAGTTAATGAAATACAAAATGGAAAAGGGTTTTGAGGTTATGTGTGACATCATCGAGGGTCAAATCGTAAAGTCAACGGGTTACATGGAAAAGTACAAGAATCGGATAGGATTGTGCAACGTTATACGCAGATCTGTCATGCCGTGGACAGAATTTTGGAACCAAACCTAACCTAAATTAACGAAATTATACCGTTCATAAACTAACATCAACTCCTATACAAGCGAGTGTAAGTCAGGGCTAGCCCTGGTGTAAGTCCTTACGAATATGCGTACGTACATACATACGTACGTACGTGAGTAACATATAATATAACAGCTGGTTTCACCCATCATCTGTAATACTTAAACAAAACCCAGCGTAGATTATACTTTGGGGTTATGTTTACAACTTCAATCATTACAATTTCTTGTGAAGTTAAACTAATGTATAACTAATGTATGCTATAATACGTTATAAGATTTGCTTTGAGGTTATACACTGAATATAAATCAACCTTGTATCATCAATATATACGTTTATACAAATTTAAAGAAAACATATTTATTTGTTTAACTTCGGAATCATTCGTACATCTTCGGATAACATGTAGACTAAACATATTCGATTATTAATTTATTCACTATAATATTAATAACTTCTAAATCATTTGATCTATCAATCTATATAAATAAATATAGGTATAAATAAATAAGTAAATGTTCGTTTGTTCAAAATCTGAAATCTCCGAAAGTTTTTCACCGATTACTTTGAAATTGTTACACAACATTACATTCGAATACAAGCATGTTTTTACATACTTGTTAAAAAAAAAAAAAACAGCAGCATCTATTGAACATAAAAACAACAAAAAGTTTACTAAATATTTAACAAAAATGTGAGCGCCATTAAATATGTGTTTAGTGACTATAATAATAACAGTAATCAGCTGTTTCCATTATTTCCATTAACACATGATTTCAAACTTTAAAACAATTATTTGTATTTCTAACTTTTACGTTAGGATTTTGTATCGAGCGCCATCCGTTGGACGTAAAAACAACACAAACTATACTAAATATTGTACGGAAAAGGGAGCGCCATAATAAATACTTATTAAATATGTTTAGTATTGGTACAACAATCAGCTGTTTGCTCAAATTTTTCCATTAACAGCTGATTTCAAAATTTGAAACAATTATTTCTATTTCTAACTTTTAGGGAGAGTTTTGTTTAAGTTTCATTTATTGGAAAATGAATTATGACATTTTAATTATTGACTGTTAGCAAGTATTATTCCAGCTCCGCCAACCTATGTTTGTATTGTACAAGTAGTTTTACATTCCTCTAGGGCTTTACGTCTAAATCTTGTCGAAATATTTGGAAAGCTATGGCTTATAGAAGGTTTATTGATAGAAAGGCCTATCCGAGCCTAGGCCGCCAGACTGCTTGGCACCACTGGCTTTTGTTTGTATTTAACATGTGTTTTTACATTCCTCTGTGTTTGTCCTGTCCGGTATTTACGTCTTAATTTTGTCAAAATGTTCAGAATGCAGTGACTGTGAATAGTTCCAACTATTTTTAGAAAGACGAAAGACCTATCCTTCCAGACTGCTTGGCACCACAAACTTTTGTATTTAACATGTGTTTGTACATTTCTCTGTGTTTGTCCTGTCCGATATTTACGTCGACATATGCAGAAACCTGGAAGGTTTTTGCAGTAACTAATGTTAGTTAGGAATACTATAGTATAACCACCTATTAACTACAGCTCCGTATATTTGTACATTTACTTGTATAACTCGTGTTTTCATTTCTTAGGATTAATTGAATTTCATTAAAGTAGGTTCAACATTTAATTGGAAATTTATATTCATATTTATGAAACATTAGATCCATTTTATACAATACTAGTGGACCTGGCAATGCTTGGCTATTGCTTCATTTAATTTTAAGGGTGGTTATCCCATTTCATCCCTTTGACTTAAGTAATCGAATTGCAAATGTTTTGTTTTATATCAGTTAAGAATAATATTAAATAATTAAAAATTTATAGTTTGTAGGAATTTAGTGTAATTTATTTTTATTGTATAGGGGTAGCTATCCCATTTAAGTCTTTTTGTTTTTAGTGACATCTCTAAAAAAATCCTGGTATTAATATGTGTAAATTGTAAAAATTTTAGCGAAATTAATTGAGTAGTTTTTGAGAATATAGAATAAGTAAGTGGATTATTATTTAATTTTAACGGTAGTTATTCCATTTTATCCCTTTGGCTTAAGTAATCAAATTGAAAATAGTTTTCTATATCCCTTAAAAATAATATTACACAATTTTAGCTTTATAACTTGAAGGGAGTTAGTTATATTCACCCCATTTCAACCCTTTCCAATTGTGAATCTAAACCATCCAAGGGACCCACTCAAACAATTTCATCAAAATTGGTCCAGCCTTTAAAGAGATCAGTGACATACACACGTACAGAAGAATCTATACTAATATTATAAAGAGGTCAAATTTGTTTGTTTTGTTTGTTTGTATGTAGGGGGTAATCTCTGGAACTACTGAACCAATTGAAAAATTAGTTTGACTAATAAAAACCTACTCTATCCCTGAGTAACATAGGCTAGAATTCATTTTGATGAAAGCATTTTTTATTTCAATATTTGTAAGTTTAGTCGGAAAAAATCTTAGCTTAGGCCTAAACTGATGAGTCATCACATGTATTTACATTTATAACCATAGCAACCAATTGAATAAATAACAGATAAAATAGCTGATTTCAAACTTTTAAGAAATTATTTAAATTTCTAACTTTTAGGAAAGGTTTTTATTAAAGTGTAGACCTGAGCCTTGCTGGTTCTTTTAACCTTTATTATAACTGCTGTAAGAAAATATACGAAATAATTTGATTAGAACATTTAACATTATTTACCATCTTAGCTTTAGGGTTATTATTAATCTATACTAATATTATAAAGAGGTAAAGTTTGTTTGTTTGTTTGTTTGTATGTAGGGGGTAATCTCTGGCGCTACTGAACCGATTGAAAAAATAGTATTACTAATAAAAAGCTACACTATCCCTGAGTAACATAGGCTATAAGTCATTTCGGTAAAAATCTTTTTTCATTTTAATATTTGTAAATTTAGTCGGAAAAAATCTTAGGTTAGGCCTTGAATGATAAACCAACACATGTATTTACATTTATTACCATAGCAACCAATTGAATAAAATAACAGATAATATAGATGTTTGCTTCAATATTTCCATTAACAGCTGATTTCAAAATTTGAAGCTATTATTTTTGTATTTCTAGCTTTTAGGTTAGGGTTTTAAAGTGTAGACCTGAGCTTTGCTGGTTCTTTTAACTATTATTAACTGCTGTTATAAAATATAAGAAATAATTTGGTTTGAACATTTAACATTATTTACCATCTTAGTTTTGAGGTTATTATTAATACTACAACTTTTATTATAAATAAAACATAACGTATGTTTTTAGAAGGTTCCATTGGGGGTTGGCGTGCGAAGCACGCAGGGGTCTCCCCTAGTAATATTATAAAGTGGTAAAATTAGTTTGTTTATTTGTTTGTATGTAGGGGGTAATCTCTGGAACTACTGAACCGATTGAAAAAATAGTTTTACTAATAAAAAGTAACTTGAGTAATATAGGCTATAATTTATTTTGATAAAAACTTTTTTATTTCAATTTTTGTAAATTTAGTAGGAAAGAAATCTTAGGTTAGCCCTAGAATGATGAACCAACACATGTACTTACATTTTTTATTATTAGAAAAAGTAAACTAGATTTCCATTTTGTCTCTCGTGCTACTAAGGGGTGAAAATGTGATAACAACCCATAAAACAATAAAAATTAATCGTTATATTTTCCTTAAAGTTAGTGAGCTGAAAATTTGTGCATTTATACATAAAAAAAAGTATAATAGATTGACATTTTGTCGCCTGCTGCTAAGGGGTGAAAATTTAGAAAAATGTTAATTGTTATACTTTCCTTAAAGCTAAAGAATAAACCCTTAATAAATTACGGAATTTAAAAATAAGAAAGCGCTATTATGTTACATCCTAATTAAAATAAATAAGACATATTAGAATTTAATAGTAGGGCCTATTTATATACAATAACCTTTTTGCAATTGCTTAAACACCAGTCATCGCGGGGGTTAGCGAGCGAAGCGAGCAGGCGGGCGGAGCCCTCTAGTTATATAAAATATATAGATAACTAGTAAGCCCGGCAATGATTCGCTATTGCTTGATTTTAGTATATGAATGTGTACTTATATAAAATTATCAAACACAATTTAGTGAGTGTATTGAAAAATTAATTTTGAAGTTCCTTGTGGTTAAAATAATGTTCTTATGATAAGGTCAGGTGGAAGAGAGCGTATTAAACATATGGGTGTTTAATGATAATGTAATTTATTTTATATGAGTAGCTATCCCGTTTTAATCATTATTTAATTTTAAGGGTAGTTATCCCATTGCAGTACCTTGACTTACGCAATCGAAGTGCAAATGGTTTTATTATATCACAAGAATAATTACACACAAATTTAGCTTTATCACTAATAGGAAGTTAATGCAATTAGTTTTTATTGTATAGGGGCAGCTACCCCATTTTAATCTAGTTGATTGTAGTGATCATACTCTCTAAACAATCCTGGTACTAAAATGCGTAGGTCTAAATTGTGAAATTGTTTAGTGAAATTAATTGAATAGTTTTTGATCGTATAGGAAAAGTAAGTGTATAAATGATTATTTTGTTTTAAGCTTAGTTATCCCATTTCAACTCTTTGACTTAAGTAAAGCCGGTTCTACACGATGCTACGAACACCTTCCAACGTTGGACGTTTGATGGTTCGTCACATCGTGTGGCCGTTGTTCAAACCTACGAGCGTCCAATGGCGAGCGTCGAACATTCGCATTTGACCATGTTCGGGTCGATGTCGGTATTTTTGCACCGAGTCAAAGGGATGCCTCCAACGTTTGAAGGAAAATGTTCGTTGGTTCGATTCAACGGCTACACGACTCGTTCATATGAAGCATTATTTTTACTCTCTATTTACACCAAAGACCCGTCTTGTTTATGTTTATCTCTGTGTTTAATTTTAATCAGTAATATTATTCATTTAAATTTTCACAGGTAGCATAAGTAGGCTGCAATTTATATTTCATACTTGATACTAGTAAGTTCCCGTAAAAAATCAGAAACAGATTACCGGTAATTAGATACTATACCTTTAAAAAATATAATTTTAAAAGTGTACTATTTTAAAAACAAATTTTATTTAGGCCTGCCTAAATATGATGTGGGGATTTTTAACTCGTTAAATGTGTACAATTAAAACATAATATATTATTATAGACTGTTATCCTCGTCCATTTTCGCAACTGGGCCAACGTTTGTACCAAACTGCTTTCTTAAATATTGGATCAAACATTCGATTCACCGTGTAGCAGGAACATTCGCAGTACCATCTGTCGAACTTACTTGTCCCAAACGTTCGGTCCAACATTGGAGCGAGCGTTCGTAGCATCGTGTAGAACCGGCTTAATCGAATTATAAAAGTTTTTGTATATCACTTAAGAAATAAATTGTACCAGAAACGGGCACATACTTCCTCACAAACATATTTAAATTATTAAACAGATTCACTGTGACTTCATAATTGTATTAAAGTAGGAGATGAGATACATTAAAGTAGGAGAGTAACTAATAAATATTATTATCATTAGCTAGAGAGAAAACTATTCGATAGATTTCGAACAAATTTGCACAAACATACCAATTAAGCCTGTAAAGATGCAGGAAAAAAGGTTTTGAAACATTTTGAAAACCAACCCCTTTTTTGGCCAAAAAACCCCAAAATCAGTTATTATTATTTTTAGCTAAACGAGAATTTTTAGAAAGATTCTGTTTTTTGTATATGGTAGGATACATTAAGGGCTACAAAAAAGCAAAATTTTATCAAAATCGTTAGAGTCGTTTTTTAATAAAAAAATAATAACTGATTTTTTGGGGGGTTTTGGCCAAAAAGGAGGTTGTTTTTCAAACTTGTTCAAAATATTTTTTCGGACATACAGGCCTAATTGACATGTCTGGTGCAAATTTGTTCGAAGTCGATCGAATAGTTTTCTCTCTAGCTTTGTATACATACAAATAGACATTTTGAGTCCTCTGTCATAGCTTAACCGCTATGGTACTTGCCTCATAAGCAAGACGTCCCGGGTTCAAATCCCGCGGGGGACCATAAAATATTAAAAACCAAAAAAAAAACATGCTCGTTAGCCGAAAGGCACAAAGTGGCATGGAAAGGAAAAGAAAAAAAAAAGAAAAAAAATAGACATTTTGTAAAAAACACTTTTTGGGACTCAAGGGGCCCCAAAACGGATATTTCCACAAAAATCTCAACATCGATTTTTTTGCGATCACTATAGGGCCTACTTTCTTTATACTATAGTATGGTGAGAAAGTAAAATTACACAATTTTAGCTTGTAGAAAGTTTGTGCAATTAATTTTTATTGTATAGACTCCTTAGGTTGTAGTAATTGCAATTTCGAAACACTCCTGGCAATGATATGGATAAACTGTGAAATTTTTAGTGAAATCGGTTGAATAATTTTTGAGTCTATATATAGAAGACAAAGAAACAAAGAACCGAACATTCATTTTTACTTTCTCCACCCTATACGCAGTATATGGAGAAAGTATTGTTTTCGTAAAAATGTTCGAATTTGAATTTTCAGTTGAATTATCTGTTTTGGTGCTCCCAGAACCCCAAAAAATTGTTTAGTGCAAATTATCTGTGTTGGTGTTCCCTGAACCCAAAAATATTTTTGGTGGAATTTTTTGTTTTGGTGCTCCCTGAACCCAAAAAAGTGTTTTTAGAGTGGTGTCTGTCTGTCAGTCTGTCTGTATGTATACATGACCAGAGAGGACACTATTGGTCCGATTTTCATGAAATTTGGTATGTAGGTACTAAACCCTAATATCTCCAGGCATTTTTTTCATTTTTTGAAATTTTAAATTTTTAAGGGTAATTTACCCCTAAAAACCCATAAAAACCGACAAAAATGCAAATTTCTCAAAAACGGCTCTAACGATTTTGATCAAATTTTCAGTATTTATAGTGCTTAAGATGCCAAACAAAATGACACCACCCGCTTTTATCAAAACTTCGGCGTTTTATAATTATGGGGAAATGTTTAAAAATAAACAAGTTTGTGTTGTCAATCTAGCATCGCGGCAGCGGCCGCACGGGGTAGCACCACGGTAGCGAGCACGGCCAGTAATTCAAAGGTCACGCGATCGAATCCCGCCTGGAACAATAATTTTTTTATACGATTGACGTAGGTAGAATATTATTTTTTTGTTTTGTTCTAAAAAGTAGTAAATAAAATGATTAAAAACAATATTATTAATCAGTTAGGCTAACTGATACCGTTTATTATATAAAGATATAAGCTTCTATCGTTTAGTTTACATAAAATAGATGGATTATTTTTGGAACTTTGTTCAGATTCATTTAATACTCGCTTAGCTGACCAACCCCGGCCATGATCCATGACGGAGCCAAAGCAAACAGATTATTGTATACTCTGATATTGTCACGGATATGACGACTGAGTGGTGGCCGTAGCTAATGTTCGATCAACCCCAATAATTCAAATTGCTGCATGCGTTGTAATTTCACCATTAATGTTTAAATAAACAATAATCAACATTTTTCAAACAAATTTTGATACTACAAACTAAGGGAAACAACACCAGATGTTTGTCTTATAATACACTAAGCCTTTTGTTTGTTTCTACCTAATTACTTTTAGTTGTGAAGAATTCTAAATTTGCCAAATTGATGGTTGCAAATAAACGTGTTTTGGTTTATTGTAGGCCCAAACTAAACTTATGTTAAGTTTTTTCCATCCAAATCAGCAGTTTTCTTTATAATATATAACAACATAAGTTAAAATTATAATACAGTAAGCATTTTGTTTGTGTTTGCTTTTAGTTTGTTAAACTTACCTAAAACTCTAAGTTGGTTGTTATGGTAATGAATGAAACCAAACATGTGTTGCTACGTTTTTAACCAAATGAGCTGTTTTATCTGTTACAGGGCCGGAAGTGAATGCACAAATTGTCACTATTTTGACGCTTTATGAAAGTGTCAGTATAAATAAACTATTACATACAGATTTATAAAGGATAATTGGTCCTACTCTATCACTCTATGCTCTTTTCTGTATTCTGGGAAATGAAATACTGTACTACTATTAATGATTCTTATTTTTGTCGGTATAATTTTTATTAGCGAATTTCCATAGGAAAGATGAGCTATTGAAGTGACTCTTATGGTGAGACCTAGCTAAGGACGGGAGTAGTCAATAAGCACCGTTCGTAGTCCCCAGAACAGGTTTTGAATTAATAATTTTATGTATATATAAATGTATACATGTGTATACATATCGCACTCTAACGGCCGCATTTTACGTCGAGATTTGGTACACACGTTGCTTTTTTAAGTCGCTCGGACGAGTTCGTCAGCCAAAAATCCAACAACCGGAAACACGTTTTTTAACTGGAAGTATTTTTTGTTTAGATTTTCGCACTAGAATGACATTTGTTTGGGGGTTTTATCTTAACATATACAAATAGGACATTATTCTTCACTTTCCCCCAATCGACCAAAATGTCAAGTACTATAAAAGAACCCTAAAAGTACCATCCAAAGTGTGTTTGTAAATTGCGAGCGAAGCGAAGCAATGTATAATTTGAGGGCGCAATGTCGAGGTGCAAACTCACAAAGCGAATGCTTACGCTGCGAGCGAAACGAAGGAGCGCGTAAGCCGGGGCTGAAGGCTGAGGAGCAAACAAATTCGACTAATATACTTCGTACTCGAAGGTAGCTATTCAGCGCCTGTCTGAGCATACCAATTTCTGAAATACTTAGTTGAAACCCTAATACACATAATCTCGATTTTGGAAATTCGTTCAACTCACGTCAGTGGTTCAGCTTCGTGATTAAATTATTTTGAACACACATAGTAATCAGCTGTTTATGACATCTATTGTTTGCTAATCGGTTGTTGACTGCACAGACAGCTTGGCTGCGCGCTCACGTATGTTCACACTTTACAAAGGAACACATGTTTGCCGAACCTTTGGACATTAGGACTGAGTAGCCTGGGGTTTCCCCAGTAACTAATACTTGCATCATAATGTTTTCAAAAGTATGCCGGAGCACGTTCTGGGAAAAGTGTAAGCTAATCTAGAAAATAAATTATTTCCTTTGCACGTCCTTGTAGGCCTTCCTGACTTCTATTCCAGTGTAAAGTGTTACAAGGGAAAATCTGTTATACTTCTCAGGTTCGTATGAAGGCCAAAATTGCTTTTCCAAATCTTGGTTCACGAAAATATGACCTGATTTCGGCTTCTACGGCCATAGAGGCCGTATTAAAATTCTTTGAGTCAACTATTGTTTCTGTGTAATTCAGATAAAATTTTGGTAAAAATAAGCAAATAAATAATTCGATGTCGCAGCTGAACTGCTGATGTGAGTTGAGCGAATTTCGAAAATTAAGTTTATAAGTTCTACGGACTATTTTGGAGATTGGTCTGCTCACGAAGGTGCTGAATAGCTGCTTCCGTGTACGAAATAAATATAAGTAGAATTTGTTCGCCCCTCGTCCTTCAACCTCTGCTCACGTGCTGCTTCGTTCCACTCACAGCGGAAAATTCCTTTTTTGAGTTTGCACCTCGATCTTATGGTAAGACCTAAGGCCGGGAGTAGTCAATGAGCATCGACCATGACCCCCAGAACACGTTTTGAGGTGTCATTAAAAATGTTATATATACACACCGCATTTTAAGTCCGATTTAGTCCAAATTTGGTACACACGTTGGTTGTTTAAGTCGCTCGGACGAGTTAGTTAACAAAAAAATCCAACAACCGGAAATACGTTTTCGATCGGAAGTAACTATTGTTTTAGATTTTTCGTACGAGAATGCAACTTTTTTGGGGTTTCATCTAAAAAATAAATGTAGGATATTATTCTGCACATTTTGTTTTTTTACGACTTTATGGCTTGCTTGGTTCTCCCAAAATCCATCAAAACGTAAAATATCATAAAAGTGTCCTGTTTAAATCCACGTGGTGCTGACGGATCCATCTTCTGATCCGAGGCCGACGGCCGAGTTTGTAAGTGGAACGAAGGACGCGCTGCGAATGGAACGAAGGAATTTCATATGAAATTTAAACCGGAGGGTTGCTTAGGTGCAAACAATGTAATTCGCGCTCTAACATTTTACGTCCGATTTGGTACACAAGTTGATTTTCTAAGTAAATCGGGCGAGTTTGTTAGAAAAAACCCAATATCTGTTTCTTTTTTTATTTTGGAAGTAGCAAACAATATTTTGAAATTTTTCTTACTATAATTATAGAAGAATTATAATTATATAATTATAGAATCAAACTCTTTCTGGGGTTTATCTTGACGTCAAAGTATCTTCAAAAAACCAAACCTTTATTTCGAATATTAGTAGGCCTATTGTAGCCCTAATTTGGGAGAGTGGAGGAGGTAAATGTTTTATAACTCATCAAATGCAATCAGCTAGATTTTCCCATTCCTAACAGACAAACTAGGATACGGAACCCTGGAAACAATATAAATATAATTTCCAAAAAGTACCAACATTTTACTAGTTTCTAAAATGGATAGTCAACCATTTTTGTTTTGTTGAAACACTGTACAAATTAATATTATTTATCTTTACGCGCAAGCTACAATCTTGAAATGTTTTCTTTACAGACATGTGTTGGCCTAGAAACGTCTAAGCTCTCATCAGCTGTTTACGCTAACAACCCTCCAGACAGCTTGGCACCACTAAACCGGCTAGTGAACCCCCTTTACCGTTATTCTAAATCCCTTGTCTATTTCTGTAGCTATTTATACTCAAATATTTCGTCACAAGAACCTTAATAAGACTTGAATGTTCTTTAATAAAAGTATTTATGGAAAAATGTCTAATTATTGGTTCGGAGTGTGAATATAGAAAAGCAAAATTGTGTATTTATATTCTTCTACGGTTACTGAACCATCAACTCCCATAAAAGTTAGTGTACATACGTGAGTAACAAATATAATATAACAGCTGATTTCGCCCATCATCTGTAAGTAATACTAAAACAAAACCTAGCGTAGATTATAATTTGGAGTTATGTTTACAACTTCAATAATATAATTTCTTGTGAAGTTGATTTTTTTAAATACGAGTTATAGATGCGTGCTATAGTACGTTATAAGATTTGCTTTGAGGTTATAAAACGAATATAAATACGACCTTTCAGCGGTAACCTATTAACTAATGTAATACAGAGATCGAAATAGAAACGACCAACTCCAATAATTCGAATTACGGCATGCGTTGTAATTTCTCTATTATTATTTAAATGTTGATATTGTCAACTAAAGGAAACAATATACCATGTAATACCCGAAGTTTGACTTACGCCTTTTGTTTGCTTTTAAATAATCTAAAAAAACTGTTAGCAGTGAAGAATTACCTGATTGTAAATGTGCCAAATTGTTTTCAAATAAACGTGTTTTGGTTCCATCAGACCAAAATTTTCTCTATTTCTACGTTTTAAAATAAACTTTTAGCAAAATCCTTTCTTAGTGTGCCTTTATACCTTTAAATTTTCGTACTTTTTTCTTAAGTAGTCTTTGCCCCTCGTTGATTCTGTGTCAGTCAGTCAAGACAAAGCCTCTTATAAACAGGGTGTACCAAAAATTTCTGGTCCCATTTTGTTAGTTTCTTCCTGGGATCGAGACAAACATATTTTACAACATAAACATGAGTCTACGGTGCTTACTTTTCGTCTGTCTTTATGAATGTGTTGTTTACAAAATAATCGATATCTAGAGAACGGTTTGACCGATTGAGTTCAAACTTGACATGAAGCTATACCTAACAATGATCTATTTTAAGTAAAATAAACGACTATGCTAATCATGCGTTTCAAAATGGCGACTGTTTGAAAATTTTAAACCTAAATTGCCCAAAAGCCGTACATTTTAACAAAAACTGTTAAGGCACCTTTTTTGTAGCCCTTTTAATTCCCTATCGAATGGTATAACTATAAAAATCGTATGAAGGATAATAGTTATGTTAAAGATAATAACAGCATACGTAACCACTATATTGGGATGTTTTGCATACTTTTGCTAAGATATTTATGTATGTAAAGGGTGTTTCGTATTGACTCTGCAATTGCAATTGCCTTTTTAATGCAGGTTCGACAATTTGAGAACTTACTGCATTAACTAAAAATTAATTGGTCCACGTAACACATTTTCTAACACTTTTGTTGTATTGTTTTTAATTTTAGAACGGTCCGTTATGTTAATTAATTTGATATTACTACAGCCTAATTTAGTGTTGTGATATTATTAATTGTTATCAAGAATTTCAGTTTGATCAGTTGAAAATGAAAAATGTTGAAAGAAATAAAAATTCATTGCTGTAATTTTGTGTATTTCTGTATTTTGTGTGATGTATTTATTTTATTTTTTTTTTCAAAGGCAAATAAATGTAGTTGTTTAACTGTTCATTGCTGAAAACTAAACGCTTAAAAATTAAGAATACCAGTAAAAATTGAACTTTGACCAGCCACCATTTCGGACTGGATCTTCATAAAGAGATATTTTTACACCATTGTTCTCGTCATAATGAGAGGATTAAAACGATGTGCCACATGATGGGGGCTGCTATTTAAATGTTTTGAGTTGCCACCGCTTGCAACCCCTACGAAAGGGGTAAATTTTCATTTTTATAACCAAAAGTTAGATTTTTGACCCATAACAATTACTGAAAGTTTTAAGCTGCCATATTAATCAACTGATAAATTACGAACAGGTTTCCAGACGTTTGCCTCACTCTGTATATAGTAGGCTACACATGTGTATATAGCAGAGTATATATATATATATATATTCAGAGTACCTCTGAAATGGACATTGTGCTTCCTTATTTCGCAAGTTGTTTTAAAATAGTTCATTTGGGTTATATCTCTGAAATGGACATTGTCCTTCCTCATTTTGTAAGTTGTTGTAAGTTGTGTTAAAATAGTTTACTTGTTAATACCTCTGAAATGGACATTGTGCTTCCTCATTTCGTAAGTTGTGTTAAAATAGTTTACTTGGCAATACCTCTGAAATGGACATTGTAAATTGTGTTAAAATTGTTTACTTGGTAGTGTTAAAATAATCAAATTTTGTGTACTTAGGCAAATTTTTCTATGCAGGATTTTTTTAGCAACCAAAATAATTTCCATAATATATTTTATATCTATCATAATAGGGTCATAGAAGTTTACACTTCTCCCGTGTGGTCTTAAGCACTCCTGGATTCTTTTTCTGATCTTTATTTCTTTTAACAGTTTCAACACTCAATAATTTATTCAATTGCTAGTAATTCTGAAAATGTAATTAATCCTTTATTATTGTAAATAATAAACGGACAACTATATTATTATTATTTGACAAAGATAAATTGTTCGGACTAAACCGAAGTAGGTTTTAAAACTGTTATATAACACGGTCGACACTAAATAAACCGATATTCACTCAACAGCCGCCAGACGTTCGGAGTCTCACAGAAGGTGACTTTAACCTTTTTCAAAGTATAAAAAAACCCGACCCTAAAGGATAAAACAAACAAGAAATCATATTTGTATAAAAAATTATTTAGTATTCACATGCCTTGAGTAGAAACTTGGCTTGGATTCCGACCAAACTGGTTTAACTCAAGGCTCCAAACAGTCTACTATAACTTCCTTCAATCTTTGCAGTTACTTTCAAAACTCTATCTAAGACTTTATAAACAGTGAAACAATATTACCC
>JAGFPH010000095.1:696501-725322 GCA_018207615.1 Philaenus spumarius
GCAAGGTCGAACAAGCTAGCGGAACAAAGCGGCGCGTAAGCTGGGGCTGGAGGCTGTATACAAGCATCCAGCTGTTCAGAGCCCTCGTGAATAGACCAATTTCCAAACGTCCTATAGTTGGTTGAAACCCTAAAACACAAACTTTATTTTGGAAATTCGCTCAATTCACGTCAGCGGTTCAGCTGCGTGATCGAATTATTTTAACTTCGATATTATTTTCAGTGTCAGGCTCTTAATTGAATGCAAGACGTCGCGTCGCATTAGCTAACCAAGATGACTTATAAGTTTAAGGAGGGAAGGGTCAAAGGGCTTCGTACTTCCTGGTTTGATGTTGTTTTTCTAGACTTTTATTGATTGTGTTAGTCGGTGCTTCTCTGTAAGACACCTGACTGGAGTTAACGTTCAGCAACAGAGCTTCTTCACTGTACAAACTTTGGCGAAGACATTTCACTGAGTAAACACAAATCCTTAATCATTTCGTAGCAACTTGCACGTGGAAAGCAAACACAAATGTACACGACCACTTTAAGGGCGTGCTCCAGTAAAAGAGAAAGCAACCGGCGACTCCAGAGCTTCACCCTATAGATGTATCTAAGCAGTGCAATTTTTGCAGCTGAGCGCTTTGACATTGCCTCATTTAAAACCATTTTATAAATCCATCTTTTGTAGCTGAGTGCTGAAAAAAAAATGAATATTTTTTATAAAATTGCGGATTTAGCTTGCGATTTACTCTTAATCAAACAAATGTCCAAACTTTGTACTTAAAAAATGTCAATTACGTCACAAATGAACGGGATTAAAAAAAAAATGCGAAACGCAAAACGGATGTGTATTGTGACTGTGGTTAAAATGAGACCTTGCAAACAATTTTATGATAAAAAATAAACGAAATAAATATAATATTATAGTACTCTTAGACCTATTATCGGGAGTGGTGAATAGTCCTCAAACACGTTATGACTTTTCATTAAAAATGTATAGAGTGTTCATAAAGTCCCTTTAACCTCCTTCATTATTTTGTTACTGAAAATAAGTTAACAAAACTTTGTAGGCTATATATCTTGTGTTGCATAACAGGACACATTTTTTGACATATCTAAACCTCCATGAGTTTGCGGGCTTGAGGGTGATAGGGCGGTAAACAATTTCAAATATAAAGGAAGGTGGTAATACACCACTGAAAAGTTTATTAAAAATGAAACAGAAGAAACAGAATGGCGCAACGAAGCAGCGCTTGGACTGGAGGCTGAGGTGAACAAATTCTACTAATAAATTTGGTGAGTAGACCATTTTCGCAAATGGTTGAAACACTAAAACATATATCTTATCTTATTAAACGAGCAATTTCTTGTATTTAAATTTATTTCGGGGATCTCGCTAACGGCTTTAACAATTTGGATACAAATTTGCATATAGGGGGTTTTTGACGTCAGGAATCGAATGCGCTAGGTCTTATGTCTGCAAAAATGCGCTAAGTAGCTCTTTTCGCCTGTGTAAACTCTGAACTTCTTTTATATACCACATTTGAAGTCACTAAATAGGCGAAAAGCAATATAGTATGGAAGAAAGTATTTGGTTAAGATCCAATTTAGTCATGATAAAACTGAGTGTATTCAAATATATACGTAGTAATAGATCAACTGTAAAAATACTATAGACCTACTATAGCAGATATTATATTCTAATAAAATATTAAACTAATTGCACTCATGTTTAAAAAAAATTAAATAAACAGTACATATGTACATAAGAGCGAAAATATTCATATTTATTCACTATGTGATTCGTATTTACATAAATTTTCCTAAAAAAACTTTTACAAAAATAAAATAAAAATATAAAGAAATACTGAGCGATGCTCGGTCGCCCAGGTGTTATAAACTTAATTTTGGAAATTCGCTCAACTCACGTCAGCATTTCAGTTGCGAAATCGAATTATTTTAAATAACAATTGGAACAACAAGAAAAACAACAATGCTCAGTTTAATATGCAGTTGTATTTATTCAGCCTAGTCCTTCGTATAGGCCTAACTACAACATTCATTGAAACAGTATTTTTACAAGACTTAGTATGAAGTGTTTATTAAGTTATAGCCTAAACAATTGATTACTCCGTTGTTAATGTACTTAGCACATAACCAAAACAAGAAAATCAACAACAAACGTTCAAATTTAATGCTCGGTAGGAGTGAAAAATATTTCTGAGGTGACCACCGCTCTGCAAGTGGTCGTACACTACTACCATTGAGTTTGTGTGCGTTTTATTCTTCCGCTAACGAATATAGGACGTCTTCATAAAGGCGGAAACTACTACTAGTAGAGTGTTACGCTCTTTGCACACTACACGTTTTTGCCCGCACGATAAAAACTCGCACGGATTTGAATCGTGGTCTGTTTCTTTTTACACTGAACGATTTTAAACGTTCAAAAATATTATTTGCTCTTTGCAGACTCTGTCGAAAGTATGGATCGTGAACAAATCATTGCATTATGGTTTTTTATCGTCGTCGGAAAAGACAAAGGCGCAATCGCCTTCACTGGGTTCATCCAATTAACCAGTGACGTGAGGAAGTTGGGACGTTCTAAACATTATCCTTATAAATATCAAAAGTTTTATTCCATAAAGCAGGGTTTTCTCCAACTAGCAAAATTAACACTCAAACGTAAATTTTTTGTAAAAATCTACCAAAACACACGAACTGAAACAAAAACGTAGACCCAAGCAATGCTCACTAGAGACACCTCCCGTACAACTAAAACCGTCTAGTATGAAAGCGTGCCGTTTATTCCCGCAAAGAATAGTGTTGCATTTCTTTGCAATTATAAGAGAAATTACTTCTGTTTTTTAAAATATATATTAAGTGAAAAACATGCGATTTAATTTGTTACAGTTTGATATTTATATTGAAATTAAATAATAAAAATTGTGTTTCTTCTTAAAAAGCGCATTTTGTTATTTCGTGCAAAAAGATTTAACACTGAAACAATTTTTTCTATTTTGTTCATTTATTTTTTTTTTTGTAGGTGGTGAAATGTACTTACGCAGACCTCTCATCAGAGAAGGTACTGCGGGACTCGATCCTCCTGGACCCACTATCCTCTAAAACACCTCCCCCACTCCAAGTGGAAGTCACTCTGAACCGAACACAGGCACAAGAGTGTATACTCCGACCTCTCCTGAGATGACACGTTACAACACTCCAGTTAAAATTAAACGGACAGAGACACTCTGCATGCATCACTGGGGAGAGCGGCGGCAGCATCTAGGGGCTGTTCCCTAATAGTTGCAAGCAGCAATCTGAAACTCACTTAAATAGAAAAGAAGGCGAACAGGTTAGTGGCACTCTTGATGGAGTCGCAACGAGAAGAAATCTATGGTGGATCGTCCAGGATAGCGGCAGGCCAAGGCCTACCATCTTTCGAGTCTCCTGCAGATCTCGGCTATATGAGGATAGCCCGAGTGCATGATTCCTGAAACAGTTTAGTGGCACATCTTGTGGCAAAAACTTCTAGGGCAGGGATGCCGGCTGTCCCTAGAATGGTAGAGTTCCTCACGTACCATGGCTGATGCGTGAGTCTGCGAAGAGCAGTAGTCGGAAGAGTCTCCAATTTTTTCCTGCTGGATTTGCTGGCAAGGGCCCACCAAGCGGTAGACGCGTACATCAGCACCGAACGAACTATTAACAGAAAAATCGTTAATTTAGCTTTTACTGGCAAGGCGGCTACGGGTGAGAGGAAACCCTGAATTCGCTTATAAGCAGATAAGAATTTAGGTTAAACACGGCTGCCGATCAATAGGAAACAAGGCCTCACTCTCACTTGGCCGCACTGTATCTATCTAGTCACTGTATCTAGCAGGAACACAAATTCGGCGCGTACTATAGTAAAGCAGATCGTTTCTTCATAAATTATTCAAATTTGTTGGAATTTCTTTTATTTGAAAGATAATTGAATGGTGAGCTTTTTACATTTCATTAATTGAATTATTGAATAAGAAAAAAATCGTAAACTTAGATTTTGAGTTAAAGAACAAATTTAGTTTAAATACCAAAATGATATCCACATTCGGACTGACCTAACCAACCTTCAAAATCACATATTCAGAATAATTGTCTGATCATTATTAGTCCAGTAATCTTGTTACGCGTTTAACATTGCTCTTATGGGAATTGAAATTCAAGATGGTGGCTGCGTCTGCCGAGCCTTAATATGCAATTGTATTGATCCGGTGTAGTTCTTGTGTCAATTTATTCTTATTAGCGAATTTCCACAGAAAAAGATTAGCTAATGCAGTGACCATTACGGTGAGACCTAAGATCGGGAGTAGTAAATGAGCACCAATCATGGTCCCAAGAACACGTTTTGGGGTGTCATTACAAATTTTATTTATTTATGTTTTCGCACTCTAGCGGCCGCATTTTATGTCAGATTTTTTCAAAATTTGGTACACACGTTGGTCGTCCAAGTTGCTCGGACTAGTTCGTTAACCATAAAAAAATCAACAACTGGAAAAACTTTTTCTGACTAGAAGTAACAATTTTTCGTTTCGTAGTTTTCGTACCAGAATAAAACAATTTTTCGTTTCGGAGTTTTCGTAACAGAATATTTTTTATATAATATCCTACATTATCTAAAAAAAATAATGTAGGATATTATTTTGCATATTTTTTATACGACCTTGTAGCTCGCTTGGTTCCCCCAAAATCAATCAATACGTAAAATACCATAAAAGTACCCGGTTCAAATTCACGTGGGTGATTTTTTCTGATCCGAAGCCGACGGCCGAGTTTTTCCGCTGCGAGTGAAACGAAGGCTTAGTTGCAAACAAATACTACCGGTACTAATATATTTCAATCACACATGCAGCTATTCAGCGCCTTCGTAAATAAAGTATCCGATTCAAAACTACGTGGGGGATTTTACCGAAAGGGGCATCTTCTGAGGTACGAGTGGAACGAAACAGCGCGTGAGCTGGGGTTGGAGGCTGAGGTGCAAACAAATTCGATTAATATATTTCGTACAGGCAGCTAGCTATTTAGCGACTTCGTGAGTAGACCAATTTCCCAAATTGTTGGTTGAAACCCTAAAAAATAATTATAAATTTATGCAGCTGCGTGATCGAATTATTTAATTCAGCAAGAGTTTCTTCTAACCATACGTTATTATTTTAGCTTTCAACAGATTTTGATGAAATATTCAATCCGTACAAATTTTCAGCAGTCTTGTAACACCGTTCCGGTGGAACCTTTGAAGATCTCTGTTTATATTGTATAGACTACGTGTACAAAGACAAAGCTGGGCTCAATAAAGATCTGATCCGATCTCAACTCTTCTGGTAGTCTCTATCAACACCGCAATGTTTCGCTGTCAAGTGTTTATGTTCGTTGTCTATCGCCACTTCACTTCTTCACACATACACTTCAAGGACCCACTTCTCTTTGTCTTCCCCCTCCCTCTACGTTAATATTTGTTAATTAAATAGAATGATAGTTCGATATACATTCGGCTAAGCGTCAAGTTCCTTTGTCGATTGTAAAACTCGATATTGTAGACATGATTGGACACGTCTATTACACCATAGACGAATAATATTCAATTGAAACACATTCACTTTTGTACCCGAATTGTCATGTTTTGTTTATCTATATACTTATACTAATATTATAAAGAGGTAAAATTTGTTGTTGTTTTTTTGTTTGTATGTAGGGGGTAATCTCCTACTGAACCAATTGAAAAATAATTTTCCTAATAAAAAGCTACACTATCCCTGAGTAACATATAGGCTAGAATTAATTTCGATTTAAGGGTTGAGACAACTAAAACAATAAATATGAATTTTTATACTTTTCTTAAAGCTAGAAAGCTGAAATTTTGTACATTTATTTTGTTACAAGCTACATGGAAAAAGTATACTAGATTTTCATTTTGTCGCGGGCTGCTAAGGGGTGAAGATGTCATAACAGCCCTTAAAACAATAAACATTAATTGTTATATTTTCCTTAAAGTTAGTGAGCTGAAAATTTGTACATTTATTTTTTACAACATACATAAAAGAAGTATCATAGATTTCCATTTTGTAACGTGCTGCTAAGGGGTGAAAATGTAGTAACAACGCCTATAAAAAATGTTGATTGTTATACTTTTTTTAAAGCTAGAGAATAAACCTTTAATAAATGAAGGAAATAAGAAACCATTATGCTACATAATAATTAAAAATAAATGGTACCAGGAACTGGCACATACTTCCTCACAAACATATTTAAATTATTAAACAGATTCACTGTGACTTCATAATTTTGTAGGAGAGATGATATTAAAGTAGGAGATTAACTAATAAATATTATTGGCTAGAGAGAAAAGTATTCGATCGATTTCAAACAAATTTGCACCAAACACGTCAATTAGGCCTGTATAGATGCAAGAAAAAAGGTTGTGAAAAGCAACCCCCTTTTCGGCCAAAAACCCCAAAAATCAGTTATTATTATTAGCTAAATGAGATTTTTTAGAAAGATGCATATGGTAGGGTACATTAAGGGCTACAAATAAGCCAAATTTTATCAAAATCATTAGAGCCATTTTTTTATAAAAAAAAATAATAAACAGATTTTTTTGGGGGTTTTTTGGTCAAAAAGCAGGTTGTTTTTCAAAATTGTTTACATGCATCTATACAGGTCTAATTGATATGTCTGGTGCAAATTTGTTCGAAATCGATCGAATAGTTTTCTCTCTAGCTTTGTATACATACAGACAGACATTTTCTAAAAACCACTTTTTTGGACTCAGGGGGTCCCAAAACGGATATTTCCACAAAAATCTCAACATCAATTTTTTTGCGATCACTACTTTCTCTATACTATAGTATAGTGAGAAAGTAATAAATAAGACATATTATAATTAGATAGTAGGGCCTATTTACTATATAAAATAACCTGTTTGCATTTGCTTCGACGAGAGTCACCGCGGAGGCGAGCAAAGCGAGCAGGGGCGGAACCTTTTAGTTTGAAATAAATAGTAAATTAATTGAATCCAAGAAATGAAAACACATGTCCTTGTTTTTGAACTAGCTGTTGTGCTCATTTAAGCCCGTGTTTAAAATAAGGAACTAATCCCAAGCTTTTCCAGGAACAGTTTTGTGATAGTTAAACTATTATGAACGTACGAAGCATACATTGATGCTTTCATCTAATACTTTGTCCTGGTAGATCTGTACATCTTTATATACTAGTGGACCCGGCAATGCTTCGCTATTGCTATTGCTTGATTTACCTAACCTAAAATTATATTCAGTTTTTGATCCAAATCAGTTGTTGATCAAAATCAGCTGTTGATCAAAATCAGCTATTTTAAGCTTTTCATACGAACAGCTGTTTTTTGTGCCCCTGATAAAATCAAAAGAAATCTTTCTTCTTCTTCCTTAAGATTGACCTTCCATAAGATTAACATTGAAACTTTGAAGGCCACTGGGGCGTATCCCTGAGGACCGATGTAAATTATAATGGGATTCTGCTCATCCACAGGACACTACCTTTCTAACGGTATGCGCGAATTTCTCCTACGATGCACACAAGCTGAGAAAAAAGGACGACAAGTTTTGTGCTTGCCTATTAATATATAGATAAGTGGCTTAGTTCCAACTGACTGTCCTAGAATCAACGTACTTAAAAACATAGGAAAAACTACTTAAGATAAATATACGAAACATTTTAGATTGTAAAAATAGTGAAATCACGGTGGTTCATTTCCAGCCATAAAACAGGCAAAACAGCTTATTCGGATCAAAAGCGTAGCAATAATGTTTGTTGAATGCATTTTCATTCATTACCATAGCAACCAACTTAGCAAATTTAGAATCAGTTTATTGTTCTTCACAACAAACATATTTTATGTTAGATTAACAAAATATAAGCAAACATAAACAAAATTCAACGAAGACTTACCCGTATTATAGTTCGAACAGCTGTTTTAACATAAAATTATAAATAAAACAGCTGATCTGGATGAAAAGGTTAGGCCCATACTAAACCAACACACGTTTCAGTATTATCCTACCGTTGTAAATTACGGATTATCCTAAATTTGTATTAGGCTACCTTTTTTTTCGGCGATCAAACTAACTATTGTGATTACTGCAGTTTCGGACTGCGTGGGCCCATCATCAGACAAAAAAACACGTTTGCGTAGGATAAAAACATTTAAAAAAACACAAGGTATCGTTCATACTATTGCAAACGTTCCGAGAATCTTTTATAACACAAGTCCATTGAAAGAATTTACATTTATTACCATAGCAACCTACTTGGCAAATTTAGAATCGGTAATGTTTTCTAGGTTAGGTTTATGTAGCTGTATTATATAAAAAACCTCACGCAAAACATCTGGGCCTGCAGCGAATACTCAGATTCTAAGATACCTCACCCCAATCACCCTACCCCGATGCAAGTGCCTCTGTCCTAATCAATCGTCATTTCCGTGAAAATATGAGAGTATATAATAACTTGTTTGCATTTGCTTTGCCGCGAGTTGCCGTGGGTGTTGTTGGGCTAGAGAGTTGGGTGTAGCCCCCCCTAGTGATTATATAGCCTACACTTTTAGTATGTCTGTGTACCACTGATATTTTATTATAGATTAAATTTCTACGTTATGTTTGTTATTTTATTACCTGTGCAACATCTTATAAATAAAGATAATCAAATTTAAATTTTGAGGAGAACTAGTAAAAAACCATTTGCGCGATGTTCGTCAAATAAATAATAGTGGATTAAAAATAAACTTAATGGCCGTCGCTTAATGGAACCTTGTAGTGGACAGGCTTTTGCGTAGGCTGAATGCACAAATATTTTACACTCAGGGTTATGCCGATGACGTTGTCATTGTTGTAAGAGGCAGGGATCTGAAGATTGTCAGTGAACTCATGCAGACTGCCTTTACTCTGGTTGAAAGATGGTGTCAGGAAGATCAGCTAGCTGTAAATCCTGGAAACATTGCTCTTATTCCCTTCACAAGAAGAAGGAAATTGGAAATTAATTAGATTCTTAAGCTCTTTGGGCAGGAGGTAGCATTATTTTGAGGATCAGGTGAAGTACTTGGACATCTTGTTGGATAGAAGACTTACCTTGAATCTGCAGGTTGATTATTAGGGCCAAGAATCTTATATTTGCATATGTGAGGGCTGTAATTAAAACGTGGGGGTTGAAACCAAAGATGGTTATGTGGATTTACACCATGATTATTAGACCACTAGTCTACGGTGGTAGTAAGGTAGCCTAAAACAGGTCAGAGTGTTGTCGGTGGGAGGCTGGATAGTGCCCAAAGGGCGGCTTGCTTGGCTGTCACGGGCGCAATGTTGTCGACTCCTACGAACGCCTTGAATGCCCTGCTGGATCTCCCTCCTCTACGAGTGTTTATAATTTGACAGACTGCAGGATACCTCCTGTTGGAGAACAAAATTGGTTACAAAATAAATCAGGTGGTCTCTAAGAAAGTGTTAAACATGCCGCAAGATTCCAAAACTCTCTATTGAGAAACCCTTCAAGACAAAAATCTTCTCTAGGGGAGAGTGGGAGTCTGGAATTTTATATGGAGTTTATATGGCGAGCAGGCTATAGTCGGGTTTACAGATTTCTCGTAGATGGAGTCGGGAATAAGGGGTAGAGTCAATGGGGTTTAACCTGAGGGCTCAGGCACACATGCTACTGTTTTTCAAGCATCTTAGAATGAGATACAAAGGTAAGAACATTCTGATTTTCTCTGTTAGCCAAGCAGCGATCAAAGCGCAAAATTCATACATATATAGTAAAATATAAAGTGGTGTGGCACTGCCTCTCGGCATTGATAAAGCTTAGCCAGAAGAACGGGGTTTCTGTGAGTTGGGACCCTGGGCATTCAGGTATTGATGAAAATGAGAGAGCAAATGAACTAGCCAGGGAATAGTCTTGTTGGCCTTGAGCTAGTGCTTGGGATTTCCTATGGGCATGCCAGAGCATCGGTTGAGATGTGGATGCAGGAGGGCAAAGACAAAGCCTGGATATCCCTCAGGAACTAGTAGACTTGCCAGGAAACATGCTGAACAGCTTATCTCACTAGGAAGGGAAAACATGAGATGGGTGGTTGGCCTATTAACGGGTTACTGTCACCTCAGGAAACACCTACATAGACTTGGGACTGCCGAGGAGAGTATATGTAGGAAATGCGAATTGGCTGAAGAATCTGCGGAACACATACTATTGGTATGCGAGGCTTTAGGTAGAGCCAGAACTTTTACCCTAGGCCCCCCAGGACAGGAAAGGGAAACCACCCTAGGAAACAAAATAGGTAGTATCTGTGCCTTTATGAGGAAGACGGGCATTACTAGGTGGGAATAACTAGCAATTTCTGGGTGGCTAAAGATCAATTTGGTCGACGCCGGCGGGGTTCCTTTAAACCTCACAACCCGTGCAAAGAAAATGATGTTCATCATAATTTTATATTGATATTTCTTTAAAAAAATATTGTCTTATATTTTTATCTACCCAAATAAGTTTAATTGGTTGAAGTGAAAAACATTCCAAGACAAGTTCTTCAATACAGCTGTTATATATGTTAATGTTGATGTAAAACACAACAGCTGTTAGATTGTTATGTGGTTGTAAACAATTAAAGCCTCTAAAAGTAAAGTATACAATCAACAGATAGGAAGTAAATACGATCCAGCTTCAGTTTAGTGTCTAAGTACATAACTTCGTTATTTTGTAATTAGTGTAGCCTCAAGCATGTTTAAGTATGTGCGCTGGAAATTGTTCATCCCTGTTCAAACTGTTTACCTCATTACTAGTGAATTTCCATAGGAAATATGAGCTATCGCAGGGAGACGTAAGGTCTGGAGTAGTAAATGAGCACCAATCATGGTCCCCGGAACACGTTTGAGGTGTCAATGTGTTTAACTGCCGCATTTTACGTCCGATATGGTACACACGTTAATTTTCCAAGTTGCTCGGACGAGTTCGTTAGCGAAAAAACACATACAAATGAAAGCACGTTTTTTTTTACAGTAAGTAAACATTTTTGATATTTTTCGTGCTAGATTAAAATGTTTCGGGGTTTTATTTGAAAAACATTAATACTATATGAGATTATTCTGCACATATTTTACAAGAACTGATAGCTTGTTTGGTCCCACCAAAATCTATCAAAACGTAAAGTACCATGATTGTACTAAGTGGGGGAATTTACCGAAGGGCATTTTCTGATCCCTGTGAAGAGAGTTTGTCCGCTGAAAGTGAAACCAAGCACCCCATAATCCGAGGTCGCAAAGTCAAGGTGCAAACTAGCAAAGCGAGTTATTCCACCGCTGCGAGCGGAACGAAGCAGCTCGTGAACCGGGGTTGGAGGCTGAGTTGCAAACAAATTCTGCTAATATATTTCGTACACAAATTTGGTACACGCATTGAGTTTCTAAGTCGCTCTGAAGAAGAGTTTGTTAGACAAAAAATCAAACAAAAGGAAACTCGGTTTTTAACCAAAAGTAAAATTTGTTTTAGATTTTTCTTACTAGAATAAAACTTTCTTTGTAGTTTTATCTTTAAGAAATAATGTAAATATTATTCTGCACATTTTGTTTTTTTACTCGAACTTATAGCCCTTCTGGTTCTCCCAAAATCGATTAAAACGTAAAATACCATAAAAGTAGCCGGTTAAAATCCGCGCGGGGTATTTTACCGTTTCGGCAGCTTCAGATCCGAGGCCGACGGCCGGGATGCAAAGCGAAATAGTCCGTAATCCAAGGCAGCAAGGTCGAAGTGCAAACTTGTAAAGTGCAGTCCATAATCGGAGGGCGCAAGGCCTAGCAGCTAGTTTTTACTTTGCGAGCGAAATGAACCGGCACATGATCCGGGGGTAGATTCTGAGGTGCAATTCAATTCTACTAATATATTTCGTACACGTAGGCAGCTATTCAGCGACTTCGTGAGTAGACCAAATTCCCAATTAGTTGGTTGAAACAATAAAAAATATAAACTTAATTTTGTAAATTCGCTCAACTCACTTCAGCGGTTCTGCTACGTGATCATATAGACAAAGTATGGATTATTATTTAATTTTAAGGGTAATTATTCCATTTCATCCCTTTGTCTTAAGTAATCAAATTGCAAATTGTTATTTATATCACTTTGTAGGAAGTTAGTGCAATTTATATTATGGATTGTATAAGGGTAGCAACCCTATTTCAATCCCTTAGACTGTAATAATTGTAACGTCTAAACACTTCTGGCAATGATATGGATGAACTGTAAAATTGTTAGTGAAATCGGTCGAATAGTTTTTGAGTTATAGAAGACAAAGACACAAAAACATTTAATTTTATATATTTAGAGATAATTGTTATTGTTTGACATACCTAAAATCTACTACTCTACTTACATTATGTAATTATAGACCCAGGGGCGGATACAGGATTTCATTTTGGGAGGGGTCATAAGAAGTCGAAAACAATATTACCAAGAATTTAACAACAACGGGTCTGGCGGATTAAAAAATATGTATAAACTCTATGGAATAGTTTTTAATGCATTTGTAGGCCATACATATTTTCTTGAAAGAGCAAGAGTTTCTTGCAGATTAAAGAATAAAATAAACACTAATTATTGAAGAGTTAACAGGAATGGTACTGAAATCATAACTCCACAACACGATCATTAAATCCACTTTGTTTCATTAAATTTAAAACAACGTAACACAAGCTTTTACTTATTGAAGTCATACAACTCCATACAGCGGCGTGCTCCGTAAAACAATTTTAGCCCAACCAATAGAGATTTTTTATTGTTATTGAATTTCAGCAAGCGACATCCACAGTAGCTTTAAGGGTAGCACATAGGTGTATAACATACAAAAACTATCAGGCAAGGAAATTTTTGCTCACTTTTTATAAACATAAATAACAATAAATTTGGACAAACGTTGATATTATACAAATTTATGCAAGGATAACAATACTTCCAACGAAACATTTGTAGAGAATTAAAAAATCTACAAAATGGTTTTTGAAAACCTCGATCGGACCATTTCTCACCGAGAAAAGACGGAAAACGCTTAAAAATTACTATTTTTCAAAAGTTCATATCTTTGTTAATTTACAATATTTAGGGCAGATCTTTTGGAAAATTATTGTTTAGTATGTGTACTTCAGACAGGAGGAAGATGAAATTTATCGCATTAAAAATGTTTGCACAATTGCAGTATAAACAATTTAGGCCATTATCTTGCATAATGCGGAGGAGAAGAGAACGGCCTTCATAATGCTTCACTACCGCCTTCTGGCAAATTTACTATCGGGGTTGGCAGCAAATTTACACGTTTCGCGATATGTTCTGAAGCATTTTTATTATACTTTATCAACCTTATTAAAACATCGCAGGCATACGAATTGTAGATTTTAATGTCTTCTTTCAGAATCCGGTTGGTAAATTTAAAATGAGCTACTCAGGTTAATTGGGCACATTATGCAAGATAATGGTCTACATTGTTTATACTGCAATTGTGCAAAAGCTATTAATTTCATCTTCTTCCTGTTTGAAGAACACATGATAAACAATCATTTTCTGAAAAATAATCTGTCCTTAATATTGTAAATTAACAAAGATATGAAAAAAATGGTAGTTTTTAAGCGTTTTCCGACTTTTCTCATTGAAAAATGGTCCAATCGGGGTCTATAAAAAACAGTTTGTAAGTTTGTTTTTTTTAAGTACTGTGTCTTGATCCATTTGTCATTTTTATAATATTAACGAAAAACCCCAACAATCCTACTTTATTGTAATTTTTGTTTATACGAAATGCGCAAAAGCTGCTTGCCTGATAGTTTTTGTTTTTTACATACCCTTTTGTTATCCTTAAAGTCACTGTGGATGTTGCTTGCTGTTAAATTCAATAACAAAATTAGCCTCATTTTTGCTCTATTGGCTGGGCTAAATGGGCTAAGACTATCGGCGCAATGGTAGGCCTACTTATTTCACAGACAAGACCTATAGCTGTAGCCCATGAACACTAAATCAGGTTTTCCTTATATCAAACGTAAATATAGAATTAACACTAAAATCTATATAAACATCAATGTACAAGTATATCGATTTGTACTAGATATATCGATTAAAAAATATGTTTGCTCATTGGTTGAAAAACTGTCAAATCTTAAGGGCTTACAGAAAACTTCATATCTAAAAAAATATAAGAGTGACGAATGATTGGAAGACTATGTTAGAAAGTTCAAATCTTGACGAATCCAAAGGTGACCTTATATTCTTTTAAAAACAAGTCTGTCTAGCGATTATGAGTCTTAGAAAAGTGAAAAGTTTTGTGTCTTTTCTTTTTGTTTTTTCGCGCGGCGTCATCTTTTTAGACAACTACAATTACAAACGATGATTACATAATATGTAAATATATGTTTTAAAACAAATTTGTAAATACAAAAATTAATTTTTAACATTTCCTTTCCAATATTTTTTGTTTTATTGAGATTGGATGATTTATAGTGGGTAAATATTCAACACAATCAGACGATACAATAATGCTGCCTGCCACTTGCTCGGCGGGCTGAGACGACAGTACAGTGTAATTTCGAACTTGTAGAGTTAAATCAAACATATAAATCAAGCCTTAAAAAATGTATTTGGGGGGGGGGGGTCATGACCCCCATGACCCTCCCCCTGTATCCGCGCCTGTATAGACCCTACTGATTAAACATATTCATTAATTTACTGAAACCTATTTAATCCGGATTATTTGAAGAATTACTTATGATTCTCTTTAATTTCATTACTTTTTTGTTGTGGTCCCTCTAAATTTGCCCCCTTTGCCCCACCCTTTCAGCGTTCTTAACTTCAACCTTATTTGAGCTAATGGATTCTGCTAAAAAGAACAGAGTTCTCACAAAAAACGATTAATAGTCAATCTCTCATAGCCTTCAAATTTGTTTCTGTTAATATTATTTTGTATTGCCTTTCTTCACGAATTCAAACAGTATTAGAAAATAAAATTCTTGAATAGTGTATTTGTGCAAAACTAACAGTGCAAGTTTTCAGTGGAAACATGAAAATCTTCCGGATCCTTCTGCTCTCTAAAACCGGCCTAAACCGATAAATCGGTACGAGTCACGTTAATCAAATATGGCAGATGTTCACCTCAGGTTTAAGTAAAGAGTATTAAACCACTACTTTGTTTATTGCAGGCTGTGATTCGATCACGCATCTGAACCGCTGACTTAAGTTTACCGAATTTCCAAAATTAAGTTTATATGTTTTAGGGTTTCAACCAACTATTTGGGAAATTGGTCTACTCACGAAATATGTAGTAGGAAATATATAAGTAGAATTTGTCTGAACCTCAGCCTCCAACCTCAGCCTCAGCTCACGCGCTGCTTCGTTCCGCTCGCAGCAGAAAAACTCGTTTTGTGAGTTTGCATTTCGACCTTGGGGCCTTGGGTTTGGACTGCTACGTTTAGCTCGCAGCGGACAGAATTTGCATACCGGCCTCGTAACAGAAACTGCCCCATGGTAAAATCCCCCCTCGTGTATTAGAACCAAATACTTTTAAGGTATTTTAAGTTTTTATCAATTTTGGGAAAACCAGACGAGCTATAAGTTCTTGTAAAAAAAATGTGCAGAATAATCTCCTATATTGTTTTGCTTAAAACCACAAAAAAATGTCATTCTAGAATGACAAGAAATAAAAAAATATATTTCCTGTCAAAAAAGTACCGGGTTGAGATTTTCTGAGCGGCTTAGAAAACGGATCAAATCGGACTTAAAATGCGGTCGTTAGAGTGCGAACACATATATTATATATTTATAACATTTTTAATAACTTTCAAAAACGTGTCCTGGTGATCATGATCAATGACCACTTCGACCTTAGGTTTCAAAATAAAAGTCACTGCAATAGCACATCTTTCCTGTGGAAATTCGCTAATTAAGGAAAAACAAAATTTTCACATTTAAATTACAAGAAGTGTATAATAAATTTCGTCAATATATTTTTGGCATTTTGGTTACAGTTTTTAACGGAATAAAAAGGGACACAAATGAAATCGGGCTAACGCGGTACATCCGGGTCTCGGATACCTCTAGTGGGCAGTAATTGGACGGAAGCGCCCTGTGATTTGGGCGGCACTACCTTAATTACAAACTTCAAATACACAAAATGTATTTTTTCCATTCATTTTCCGTATAAAGAACCCCACTTCTGGTCTAATTATTTACTATAAGATAGTGCTGAACTGAAAAGTGCAATTCATACTGCTGCCTACTATTGGAGTTTGATTACAGACCTTTGCATTGATAATACTTACGTTCTTCTCTTGCGTACTATGTCGTATGTAAACTGGAACAATATACAGGGTGGTTCAGAACTATGCGGCAATGTCTCGGAAGCTCATTCTGTAGCCAAAATTAGGGAAAAGGTTCTTATAAACATAGGTCCGAAAAGGCTTAGTTTTCCAGATATCCGCAATCTTTTTTTTAATAATTCATATCTACAGAAATGTTTGACTGATTGAGTTCAAACTTGGCATGAAGTTTAACCTAACAATGATATACCTCAAGGAAAATAAGCGATTATATCCAATCATGCGTTTCAAAATGGCGGCTGTTTGAAAATTTCAAACCTAAATTACTCAAAAACCGTACAATTTAACGAAAAATTTTAAGGCACCTTTTTTGTAGCCTTTTTGATTCCCTATCGATTTTGTTTGTTTGTTCTCACAGTCAAAACAATTGGATAAAGGATAATAGTTAAGTTATGTGTAATAATTGGTTTGTTCAACCATGCATCCTATACAAACACAGAAAATACAACAATATTGTATGCACATGTGCTGTTATATGTTTATATATTTATATTTATCAATTGATATGTAGTCATTGACAAAACATACTTTTAACGCTACTTGAATTCCAATTACTACTCATCATGACAAGCAAAATACTTTATAATCGACCTTTCTTAAAAGGATGTAGTTGCTCTCAAAAGGGCTCAAAACTTACCATTTTGCTTTTAAGGCTCTGCTTCATCCAGAGCTTCACCCTATATAGAGCTATCCGAACAGCGGAGTTTCTTCCATATCAATGCCAGGAGTGTTTAGACGTTTAAATTACTATAGTCCAAGGGGTTGAAATGGAGTTGCAATCCCTATAAATAAATATAAATTAAACTAACTTCCCACTAAACTAAAACTATGTAATATTATTTTTAATGTACGTAAAAAACATTTGCAATTTGATTACTTAAGTCAAAGGGATGAAATGGAATAACTACCCTTAAAATTTATCAAGCATTTACTTTTTCTTTATTCTCAAAAACTCACACAACTAATTTCACTAAAATTTCACAGTTTACACATATTAGGATTATGATTTTTAAGAGAACATGGTCACTACAAACAAATATATTTAAATTTGGTAGCTACTCCTATACAATACAAGTAGATACATTATACTAAATTCCTATAAACTCAAAAGCTAAAATTATTCAATATTATTCTTAATTGACAAAAAAAAAACATTTTCAATTCGATTGGCTCGGCTCTCCACATTCAAAACTACGATATTGAGTACCAATTTCAATGTTAAATAACCAAAACATACCTTCACTATTAAGCATATTTTTGTGCTGTTTTTGTTAAAAAACGAAAGCTGTATTTTTTTTCTTAAAGTCAAATAGATTGTGGGTGTTGATTGCTAAGGATTTTTGCAATATCTCTTTTTGCAACTGAGAAAAAAATTAATAAAGTTTACTATTTTTTACTATTTATATCATACGTTTATGAAAAAAATAAATCGGTTTCTGAAAATGTATTCGGCAATCAACATCCGCATATGACAGTACTTCAAAATGAAACCAAAATTTTAAATTTATTCCACGAATTAACGGAAAAAAATGACTTATTCTGTAGCATTGCTCTTATGGGAATCAGATTCAATATGGCGGGCAGGGAAGCGCCCCTCAAAGGGGTGAAATGGAATTAAAATTAAATAATAATCCATACACTTACTTTTTCTATATGCTCAAAAACTACGCAACTAATTTCATGAAAATTTCACAATTTACACATATTAGTATCAGAGTTGTTTGGAGAATATGGTCCCTACAAACAGAGAGATTAAAATGAGGTAGCTACCCCTATACAATAAAAAAGAATTTCAATAACTTCCTGCAAGCCTTAATTATTTAATCTTATCAATTTAATGTGAACACAGTCGGTACTTGGTGAAATTCCATAATTAAGGTAAAAAATTATTAACTGAAAATATATTTTGTGTTAATATTTTTTACCTTAATTTAATCTTATCTTATTTACGAACAATTCTTGTATATTTATAAATTTATTTCGGGGATCTCGCTAGCGGCTCTAACGATTTGGATGAAAATTTGCATATAAGGATTTTCTTGACGTCAGGAATCGAATGCGCTTGGTCTTATGTCTGCAAAAATGCGCTAAGTAGCTCTTTCCGCCTATGTAAACTCTGAACTTCTTTTATATACCACCTTTGAAGTCACTAAGTAGGCGAATAGATACATTATAGATACAATCCAGATGTTTTACAAACAGATGTTAATCTGTTAATTTTAGCTTCAGATGTTTATATACTACTAGCTGCCCGATCCGGCTTTGCACGGATAGACAAATCAAAGTTAAATGTATATTAACAAAAAGTATTTATCAATAAATATATTACTCTAAGTATTTCTTATGGGGATTTTTAGTAACTTAAATTTGAACGCCGAACCTAAAATTTCGAATTTTTGAAAACCTTTCTTAGCGAGCACCTAGGGCCCTGGAGGAAGCTACCTACCAAATTTCATTCCAATCCGTTCGGTGTTTTTTTTAGTAACTTTGACCCCCACCCCAAACCTTCCCCCAAATTTCGAATTTTTTGAAAACATTTTTTAGCGAGCACCTAGAGGAAGCTACATAACAAATTTCATTCCAATCCGTTCGGTGGTTTTTGAGATTTCGTGATGAGTCAGTGAATGGTATTTAGATTATATATATATATATATATATATATATATATATATATAGATTTAACAAACATAAATCATTAACAATGAATCAGTATAATTTTCAACTTATTTCTTTATTCAAACACCAAACGTATGTAAACATTATTTTTGTGCTGTTATTAACCGTTCTGAAACCCAGTTTCTGCATTCTTTGTATTCTATTACTTAAGGGTCGGCTCTAGCTGTCGGCCATGTTGGTTGACACTCCATAAGACCAATGTTAAATTAAAATCCATATTTTTCCTTTATTTTTGATCGGATAATTATGAACGATATGTCATTTTAAAGCTATGGCCAATACGCATGCAAATGGCTTTTCCAAAATTAAGAAAAACGTTTTGTTTAATATTTATTAACAATTTAAAAAATTAATTTTTAATAATTTTGTATGTTGTCACTATTAGTTATAGCGAAAAAGTACCAAGCCATTTGCATGAAGAATTTCGTCCCCAAGAGTTTGGTATTTTTTTGAAAACGCTATTTGAACAATTGCGGGTTTTAAATGGATTTAGGCTGAGCAATGTCCGTGTAACCTACCGCCGCTATAGGGTGACTTTAAATATTTTTTTACGATGTAACTATTAATTATAGCGAAAAATTATCAAGCCATTCGGATGAAGAATTTTGTCCCCAAGAGTTTGGTATTTTTTTGAAAACGCTATTTGAACAATTTCGGGTTTTAAATGGATTTAGGATGAGCAATGTCCGCGTAACCTATCGCCGCTACGCTGGAGTCGCAGGTTGCTTTCTGTTTTACTAGAGCCGACCCTTAAGTCAAAGAGATGAAATAATGGAATAACTAACCTTAACATTAAATCAAGCAATAGCGAATAGTTCTTTATACAATTCTGGACCCGGCTTGCGATTTTTTTTAATAATTAATTTTTTATTTTGTAAGGAAACATATTCAAATTTGGTACTTTAAAAATTACAATTTCATATCAAATGAACGGGGACCCGTATTCTTCCTGTGATTAAAACTAGATCATGGAAACAATTTTATGATAAAAATAAACGGAACGGTTTTAAATTTAATACTGCTCTTACGGAATAAAAATCCAAGATGGACGAACACATGGGCCCACAAGGCACAAGTTGCACATGGGCCCGGAAAGGCTCTCAACGGCCCCTAGTGATTACTAACCATTGTTCGGGTTGAGTTCGAGTCCAGGCGTTCTGCCAAAAGCTCGAGGCCTACAAAGCAAATAGTATACACAAAATGCACAATTTGCACGACGGTCTTTAAACAAATAAGCCTCAGTACAAACACATTCCACACATACTTTGTGTTCTTCTTATTCATTGTTACAAACGGAAAAGTTCAAACAGTTGTGTTATGACTGGAAATGGGACATAAAAATTGTCTGTTTCTAAATTTGGTATTGGTGAATCAGAGGGTATTTCGAAACGTAGCCTATCAGGTTACCGTACTTACATCAGATTTTGTCTTTCGTTTAGTACTTGTGCCACGTCCTAGAGACTGTACTAAAGTAGTAATTAAATCTTTGAATCGGCCATTTTGTTCTGAATTTAGTTATATGAAACAGTAATGTCTACACCCTCGCTCCGTTCACACAATTGTAACAGAAAAAAATTTTAAGCTTATAATTTGACACGGATGATTAGAGGTAGTGTTTTTGAACTTTTTTGTAAAATCATGAACAATATGGATTTTGTTTTGTAGTTTTTATTGTTTTACACTTCTTTTCAAGTATTTTCATATGTAACTATGAGATCTGCTCCTGCTCGCTACGCTCGCCAACCCCTTCGGTGACATATATGGTGATGCCAATGTAAACCACGAAATAATTAAATTTCTTCATAATTATTACATTTTTTCAATTTTTTTATAGGAATGTTTATGCAAATGATGATTGATTAGGACAGAGGCACTTGGATTTAAGTTGGGTGTAGGGGTAGCTGTGTCCCGTACATATCGAAGGCTAGATCGAAATAGACACGCAATATCCCCAACATTTGTTCACAAATTCCCTAAATTTGTTCATAATTTTTATATTTTTACAATTTTTTAACAGGAATTTTAAATATTTTGTCATAAAAAGTAGCCTAAAATATTCTCTGAAAAGTCTACCACATATTAATAAAAGTTTTGTCAAAATCGGTTCAGTCATTCCGGAGATTAGCCCGGCCAGACAGATAGACAGACATTTATAATGTCTATTTAGGTTTTTGTAATGTATGAATAACCATACATAGTTATGGTCTTATATAGACTAAGACTATATAATTCGACCACGCAGATGAATCGCTGACATGAGTTGAACGAATTTCCAAAATTAAGTTCATGTGTTTCAAGGTTTCAACCAACTATTTGGCTCACGAAGGCGATGAATAGCTGCCTTGTGTACGAAATAAATTAGTAGAATTTGTTTGCAAATAAGCCTCCAGCTTCGACTCACTTGCTCCTTAAAGCGGAAAAACTCCCAGAGTTTGAACTCTGAACCTTGCGGCCTCGGGTTACAGACTGCTTTGCTTAGCTCGCAGAGGACAAACTCGGCAGTCGGCCTTGGCTCAGAAGATGTCATCTAGGTGAAATAACCCAAGTGTACCAGATACGTTTATGATATTCTACGTTTTGATCGATTTTGGGGGAACCAAGAGGTCGTGTGAAAAATAAAGTGTGCAGAATAATATCCACATGTATTTGTCTAGATAAAACTCTAAAAAAAGTTTAATTCTCGTACGAAAAATCTCAAAAAATAGTTCCTTCCGGCCAAAAAACGTGCTTCCGGTTGTTGGATTTTTTTGGCTAACAAATTCGTCCAAGACAGCCAACGAGTGCACCAAATTTGGGTGATTTTTCGTACTAGAATGTTACTTTTTAGGTTTTCCACTAACAAAGAAATGTAGATATTATTCTGCACATTTTGTTTTTTTACACGTCCTTGTAACTCGCTTGTTTCCCCCAAAATCGATCAAAACGTAAAGTACCATATAAGTACCCGTAGGGGATTTTACGGGGGGGGGGGTCATCTTTTGATCCGATTCCGACGGTTGAGTTTGTACGTGGCGAGCTAAGCGAAGCAGTCCATATCCAGAGGCAGCAAAGTCGAAGTGCTAACTGCGAGTGGAACGAAGTAGCGAACAAATCAATTCTAATATATTTTGTACACAGAGACAGCTATTCAGCGCCTTCGTCAGTAGACAAATTTCTCAAACTGTTGGTTGAAACCGTAAAACGTATAGATTTAATTTTTTTGAAATGCGCTAAACTTTCGTCAGTGGTTCAACTGCGTGATCAAACTATTTATATTTATACAGGGTGACTCAGGAAGAAACGGAGAAACTTTCGGTACGTGTTCTACTCTAGTGTAAATAAAGAAAAATGTTCATATAACCCATAGGTTCGGAAATGCTTAGTTTTCCAGTTACCTACCATTTTGTTTTCCTACAAAATACCTAATATCTTTGGATGTAGGAAATGTATTGACCGCTATGGTACTAGTGTGACCAAATCATTTCCGGAGAAAACCGGGACACAACCAGATGGGCACCAAAGGACCCCCTCCCAAAATGTACCCAGGTTTTTAAAATATTTGCATTTTATAGAAATATATGTTTTTTATGCATTTTGTTAGCATGATTATAGCCGATTGATAAAGAAGAGAAACATAAAATGTACTATGACTACTTCTATTCTGTTTAGTTAATGATTTGTAATATAAATTATATACAAAAAATATTATAATTTTAAAAATATTATAAGCATGGAATTTTTAATAAAATAAAATTTACATAAGCTTTAAATACTACTGAGTGTTTGTAGATGGGGTTGACTGTTCTTGGAGAAAGGGGTATTTTTCGCTGCTTCCAGCCTTCTTGATCATGTATTTGTTCTTTCTAGTAGTTAAACAATTCTACAGTCGATTATGTAGTTGTACATGATTTTAAACCACTACTAAAGTTTGTGTTAGTAATGTCGCCACAAAATGTCATACATTTATTTTTATCGAGATAAAACAATTCAATAGTACTTAAACAAAATGTTGAAATTTCGTTACATCTTTCATTTTATAGTATCGTATTTCCTTTAATCAATCGAAATAAAAAACAAAAATGTCATAAAATCCATTTAAAATTTAATTCCTGGACTTTTGAGTGTATGTTATGACAAAAACCGGGACAATCCCGGTTTTCCGGGACGTTTGGTCACCCTACCTGGTACAGATAATTGTTTCATATGCGACCTTCAAGTTCAGATGAAAAAAATATTTGCGCAGTGATTTAAGGTCGCACATTATAACTCCTTAGTGTTTTTTATGCACACTATTTCCTTTTTTATTGCATCTCACACACACAAATTTGAACACCAAATAAAAACGCTTCAAGTATTTAAGTCTAACATCCATCCCAGCATGGGAGTCGTCGTTCTTCTGGAATATGAACTTTATTTAGAAAATATTCCAAAAGGTAAATCGCAATGCTAAAGAAATCCCATTCCAAGGTGTAATTAATTTCAGGTAACGTTTCTTAACTCGAGAGTCGAAGAATAACGTTTTCCCCACTTAGCGCGGGAACATTTTGACAGAGTGGCAGAGTGGGAGATGCTCCTCCTTATCATTTCTTATTTGGCCTCCGGGGGCAAGACCACCCAACCCGAGCTTAAAACAAACAAACCGCCCGCCCCCCCACCGCGTCCCACACACGACCGCTCTATTACCTCTGTTATTAACAATGCTTTTACCTCGTTAAAACAATAAAATATTCATTTTTTCCCCTCTTCTCATTCTCGAAGAATGTACCATCCGGTCTCCGTGGAAACATGATAAATCATCGGCGTTATTTAAATACACTTCTATAATTCTTTTGCCGCTTTCCGTGCGGGATTCATTTCGAAAAGGAAATTCCGTTGTCGGCGATAAAAATTCAGAGTAATTCCTCACGACGTTCGGTGCGGGTACTTTCGTGATGGGATTCGCTGCCTCCCTCCGTGTCCTTTTGTCTGGCTGCTAGAGAGAAAGAAAAGTTGTTTGGATAAAATAAAAAACAAATTTTTATGTAAAGGTAGGTTAGTGAAACCGCTGAAGTGAGTTGAGTGAATTTCCACAATTAAGTTTAGGCCTATATGTTTTAGGATTTCAACCGACTATTTGGGAAATTTGTCTATTCACGAAGGCGCTGAATAGCTTCCTCTGTGTACGAAACATATCAGTAGAATTTGTTTGCACCTAAGCCTCCAGCTTAGACTCACACGCTGCTTCGTTCCACTCGCAGTTTGCACCTCGACATTGCTCCCTCGGGTTATAGACTGCTTCGCTTCGCTTGCCGCGTACAAACTCAACCGTCACCCTTGGATGCCCCCACGGTAAAATTCCTTACGGGTATCGATTTTGGGGGAAACAAGCGAGCTATGAGGACATAAAATCCCAAAAACGTTTCGTTCAAAAAATTTACTTTACGAGTGAAGCGAAGCAGTTATGGACTTGTGGCATCCAAGGCCATAAGGTCGAAGTGCAAACTTGCAAAGCTAGTTTTCCTGCTGCGAGCGAAACATAACAGCACGTGAGTCGGGGTTGGAGGCTGAAGTGAACCAAAATTCCATTAATATTTTTCGTTCCCAGCTATTCAAACCTAGTTAGGCAGCTATTCAGCGCCTTCGTGAGTAGATCAAGTTCCCCAATAGTTGGTAGAAACCGTTAAACATAAAAACTTAATTTTGGAAATTCCCACAACTCACGTCAGCGATTCAGCTGCGTGATCAAATTATTTTATTTGTAGTTCTCATAAAGTGCAGAACCTATTCTTTCATAACGCAGTATCTTCTGTCGCGCATGCGCATTCAGTCAGATCGATCAGCTGTTCCGTGTAATACTCGCTATTAGCAAAGAACTGAACTAGAACTTTATGGAAACTCGCGGTAATATTGCATAGAGCCAAGTTGTAAAAATAAACCAGCTTACTGTGTATCAGACTAAACACACGAGACCTTGTCAATTTGTTTACACAGATCCGAGAGTTGGAACACAGATTAGACTCTTCCAGTTGCATCTCTGTTGGAAAATTCTAGGCTTGTTTCGCCGACAAGTGCCAGATTAATCGTAGTAGTTTAAGAGGAGTTGTCACTAGCTATTGACTTTGATTTACTGTATATAATACATTTCCCTTTCTTCATTGAGCAGATCAGAGTGCACAAGGATATTTTAAGGAATTTGCACTTGGCGGCACTAAACCAACAAGGTTGATACAGGGTGATGCAAAGGTTCCGCAACACCTTCGTAAATTTAACCTGTTATATGTATTTACTCCAAAGTTTCAGGAATTTGTATTGGGAAAATTTTGCACCTTTTAGGGGTATGAATGACTTTCATCCTTATTCGGTTAAGAGGGGGGGGGGGGTTGCAAGTCAAAAATTTTAAAATAGTAACCCTTATTGTGAGATACCTCATTTGCAAGCCCTCGTTGAGACGAGAGAATTGGTGTAAAATAAACCTTTCTCTGCTACCAAAATCGAAAATGGCGGAGAAAAGAAGTTCACATGTTTCCATTTTTCTACGTATTTTATTCTATGTACAATTAGATGTGTATTCATTTTAAGATTCAAAAACATTGTTAATTGGGAGTTAATTTTTCTAAATCATAATTAATGTAGATGTTAAAAATTGTGAAATTGTGTATGTGTGTTTGAGTGAGTGCCTGAATGGTATATGTTCATAATTGGAAGGGGTTGCTACCCCTATATAATAAATATAAATTAAACTAACTTCCTACAAGCTATAAAGCTAAAATGATGTAATGTGTAATATTATATTTAAGGGATATACAAAACTATTTGCAATTTGATTACCTTACTTAAGTCAAAGGGCGGAAATGGAATAACTATCCAATGGACTCACTTTTTTCCTACTCTCAGAAACTACTGCACTAATTTTACTAAAATTTCACAATTCACATATATTAGTACCAGGATTTTTTAGAGAATATCGTCACTACAAACAAAAAGATTTAAATTGGGTAGCTACCCCTATACAATAAAAACAAATTGCACTAAATTCCTACAAACTATTTAATATTATTCTTGATTGATAAAACAAAACATATGAAACTCGATTACTTAAGTCAAAGGGACGAAATGGGATAACCACCTTAAAATAAATCAAGCTATAGCAAAGCATTGCCAGGTCCACTAGTATATATATAATTTTTAGTGACACCCCAAAACGTGTTCTAGGGACCATGAACGGTGCTCATTGACTATTCCCGACCTTAGGTCTCCACCATAAGAATCACTGCAATAGTTCATCTTGCCTATGGGAATTCCTTAATAACCTTGACCAATATCTGGTATGATTAGTGGTAAAGCATTGGTGTTTCAAACTTTGAAGAAATAAACGGTACCAGGAACTGGCACATACTTTCTCAAAAATACATTTAAATTACTAAACAGATTCACTGTGACTTGTAGGGTGAGGTAGGAGAGTTTTTTTATTAAAGTTAGAGATTAACTAATAAATATTATTATTATTTTCTAGAGAGAAAACTATTCGATCGATTTCGAACAAATTTGCACCAAACACGTCAAATAGGTCTTCATAGATGCACGTAAAATGGTTTTGAAATTTTTTTAAACAACCCGCTTTATAGCTAAAAAAATCCCCCAAAACAGTTACTATTATTATTATTATTAGCTAAACGAGAATTTTTAGAAAGATGCGGGTTTCTGTATATGGTAGGGCACATTGAAGGCTACAAATAAGCCAAATTTTATCAAAATCGTTAGAGCCGTTTTTTAATAAAAAAATATAAACTGATTTTTTGGGGGTTTTTTGGCCAAAAAGGGGGTTGTTTTTCAAAATTGTTCAAAACCCTTTTTCGTGCATCTATACAGGCGTACTGGACATGTCTGGTGCAAATTTGGTTGAAATCGATCGAATTTTTTTTTCTCTCTAGCTTTGTATACTTTTATTAAAGTAGGCGATTAACTAATAAATATTATTATTATTAGCTAGAGAGAAAACTATTCGATCGATTTCGAACAAATTTGCACCAAACACGTCAATTAGGTCTTTATAGATGCACGTAAAAAGGTTTTGAAAAATTTTCAAAAACAACCCCCTTTATGGCCAAAAAACCCCCAAAAATCAGTTATTATTATTATTATTAGCTAAACGATAATTTTTAGAAAGATACGGGTTTTTGTATATGGTAGGGCACATTAAAGGCTACAAATAAGCCAAATTTTATCAAAATCGTTAGAGCCGTTTTTTTATAAAAAAATAATAACTGATTTTTTGGGGCTTTTTTGGCCAAAAAGGGGGTTGTTTTTCAAAATTGTTCAAAACCCTTATTCGTGCATCTATACAGGCGTACTGGACATGTCTCGTGCAAATTTGGTTGAAATCGATGGAATAGTTTTCTCTCTAGCTTTGTCTACATACAGACATACAGATATACAGACATACAGACATACAGACATACATACAGACATACAGACAGACATTTTGTAAAAACCACTTTTTTGGACTCAGGGGGTCCCAAAACGGATATTTCCACAAAAATCTCAACATCGATTTTTTTTGCGATCACTATACTTTCTCTATACTATAGTATAGTGAGAAAGTAAAATTGAGTCAAATACAACAAATTGAAGTAGAAATGCACTTAGGCGTACAACATTGACAGTAAATAATGTTTTAAAAATGTAAGGAACTTCATGCAAAGAAAAACTATGTAAATGAAGGCGTTACGTTTAAAAACAAATATATAGACCTAATTTCAGCAAATAACGAACCACAAAAATACAAAAGACTGTCAACATTACAAATCTGTATAAAAAGAAGTCCTAACTGACTGATTCACAATCTAAGTACAACCAAAACTAATAGCTAGAGCGTTAAAACTTGCAAGGTATTTTCATACCACTATGTAGAGGTGCACTAATAAAATATTTTGCAAAATTTTCATTATTAGAGTAACTGGGATTCACTTCCAGCCCTGTATCAGATAAAACAGCTGTTCCGATCAAAAGCTTAGCAACAAGTCATGTTTGTTTACATTAATTTTATTTAAATAACAACCATCTTACCGAATTTAAAATCAGTTATTTATTCGTCAGAACTCGAGGCCGTGGCGGGGGGGGGGGGGGGATAACCCCCACCCCCCCCGAAATCCCGAAATTTAGTAGTAAAAATTAATACTAGGTTTAAAAAGTGCAAATTAAATTATAAAATAGACAACACACAATAGAGGATCCAGCAACATATTTTATATCATTGTGCATTGCATGCATACTGATATTTAGATTTGCTTCAACGTACACATGGATGCAGTAGGTTACAGCCTTACTCTCTTGTGAGCTTGATCTTATCTAAAATAAGAAAACTGTGGAGGTTCAACACAAATCACTCTAACAAAACACGCAATGCATTGTGTATTGAAAATTCTTCCAATATGGGGGTTGGCGTGCGAAGCAGCCAATGCTCTGTGCATTGAAAATTCTCTTAATATGGCGGTAGGTGTGCGAAGCACGAATGCATTCTGTCTTGAAAATACTCCCAATATGGGGTTGGCGTGCAATGCACTGTGCATCGGCCACTTCTCACAGTGTTCAGTATCAAGCTCACATGTGCGTCCTTATTAGCAGTGAACGTGTTAAAAGGGTTTAAATTCAAATCCCCAGTCCTGGCCTGCCCCCCCCCCCCGTCCCCCCGAAAAGTTTTCCTGGCTACGGCCTTGTCTTAGATTAACAAACTAAAAGTAAACACTAACATAAATCAACGAAAACTCCTTGATGTATTTTAATTCAATTCAAACATATGTTGTTACATATTATAA